>CM036755.1:23751816-23976816 GCA_020796225.1 Arion vulgaris
CATGACGCCTTAGCATTGGTGTGTTTTACGTCACATCTTCACAAGTTAGGTACTCGTCTCTTATGCCAAAGGTACCATGTTCGCTCCTTCGTGGAGCTATCTGGATATTTTTCCAGAGATTCCCGATGTCAGTGTAGGTGAGATCGAGTTCCTAGTCATATCATAGACGGACGAAAAAACATAGGTCTCGTGTTCAAAATGATCACGCCAAAGAAACCTTGGCAGTTCAAAATCGAGAAGAGCATGCCGAAAAGCTGCTGTCCAGGCAACATTCATAAGGAAAGATGAAAAATAAAATTCCTGCAAAAATATCTTCACTATCTTCAAAATTACAATGGGGACCCACAGCGGTGCTACGGAGCTCGTGAACTGCAGCTGAGATCTTCCTGTGTAAGCAAGAGATCAGAGCGCACGTGGACGCCCGAGTGGTTACCGGGTCCCAAATTTGGGGTGTAAAGAATAGAACCACTGTTACCTGCCTCGCATGTCGTAAGATGCGACTAAGGAGGTTTAGCTGAAATCGGATGCATGTGTCCTAAACGTGTAAAAGTCTATGCGTTTAGGGGCCTACCAAACCAATGTGCAACGTATACACGTTCTTGGCAAAGATCAAACATATCACAAAGAGTGATTAACATTGGTCGTAAAGAACGAACGCACAGAAGAAGAAGAAGAGCACACATGGTTACTCACAGAAGTGCAATGATGATGGTCCTATCATCATCAATCAACCAATCAATCAATCAATCAATTGTTAGTATTACTATGCTGTTGCCACACGGCGCCCGCGCCTTCACTGTTATTAATCAGATGCTCCCGAATACATAAAAATATAGAACAGCACTGCTCTAAACTATTTATAACTGTCAATTCTGAAATTACCCAGATTAGATTGTGTCGTCACAGTATTCTTGCAGATTGCATAATTTCAGGTTAAATGCACGAGGAACAGATTGAGTAAATTACATTATTGAATGTTGATCTCATTGTTCTGTTCCCATGGAGTCCATCTCCTGTCGGTCATTCCTAGAACATTCATCATTCTTCTTCTTCTTCTTCTCTCTCCTTTCTCAGTTTGAGATGTTCTGGTGAATGTCCAGAGAAATTAGGGGGCTATTGTATTCGGGATGTCTGCAACATTATATTTGATAGGCATATAAATATCGGCTGAGATTAGAGTATGGACTGATAGAAATATGAAGCCACATGGGCGTCAATACGTTAAGGAAAGGGTGGATCATGGATGGAGGGTGGGGATGGATGGGTGGGGTGGGTAAGTGTCTCACCCCAAAAAATTAGTTTTGGATAAAAAAGTTTTATGCGAATATGGGGGCTTGCTTCTCCCATTTCAGCTAAGTACACTACAAATTCATTTTTATTCTCGTTTTGTCCCTCTCTGGAGAAACTTATGATGTTGACGCCTATGTGAGGCAAGGGAAAGATGAATATAGATGTATGAACTTCTGATGAGAGTAACTGACGCAGATAAAATGGCGCCAGAAGATCTGTTTAACTGGCACGAGACAACTCTGACGGAATCCCTCCTTATCTCTCTCTCTTCTCTCTCTCTCTTTGCCTTTTTACCCCGGATTGGGGCATATGCCCTCAACCAACTCATGCCAAGTCTTCCTATCTCTAGCTATCTCTTGCAGCTCCCTCCAACTCTTTTTATATTGTTAATCTCCGCCTCCAAATCTCGTCTCCATGTATTTCTCGGTCTCCTCTTCTTTCGTTGTCCCTGCGGGTTCCAGGCAAGGACCCCTCTTGTTATATTCCTCTCCGGTTTTCGCAAAGTGTGTCCTATCCAGCGCCAGAGCCCCTTTTTAACCTGTTCGTTCACTGGAATCTGTCTTGTTCTCTCCATAAGTTCCTCATTTGTGACCCTATCATTCCATCTTATTCCCTCTATCCTGCTCCCTCCCTATCACGGTCGGAAAAAATACACTGGTGAACAGTGCAGTGCAGCCCAGGTTCGAACCCACGACAGACGGAACGCAAGACAAGTACTGAACCACACAGATTCTCAACTCAAACACTGGAAACTGATCCATGTGTGCACATCATCATGAAAGCGTTTACCACCATGTCTTCAGGTTTAGTTTAGTTTTAGTTTAGTCGTCGGATCACCATCACTGCGTCGAACAAATTAGTCCATAAGTGCTCCGATCTCTCCCTCAGTATGTCCATCAGCGTGTGGCGACTAACGACACCGGTTCTTTGTTGGTTCGGTGATTCGACATGTGCGGAGCTCGTGGGCTTTCACTGCTCAGGTCGGAGGTGATGTTGTGAAGGAAGACATGTGCTGCTGCAATTGACCTTGAAGATGCCTATAATAGAGTGCCGTTGCATTTTTAATGGTGCAGCTGACTGAACTCAATATCAGCCCATTCCTCCTCAATTGGATCTTTGCGGCCCTCTTCCAGCGAAAGATAGTGTTTAAATGTGGCAGTTGGGCGTCATCACCAACAAAGGTAGATCAAAACAACACAGGCCAGTAACGCACTCTTTCCAGTACGACACCACAGTAGTAAACGTTGGGAACAGCCACCATGGTGGGATGACGAGGTGGAGAAGGCGTGGATGTCTTCAGGTGTCAAGCTCTAGATGACGTTAGAAAGACCCTCCTTCCTCCAAGGCCAGATAAATGGAAGACATTATACGGAACAAAAGAACAACTTACAAACACATGAAGATACCACTACATAGCATTGGGCCGTAGGGCAAGAGCTCAAGTGCTACTGGATCATTGAAGAAGAAGAGGAAGAATCTCATCTCCTCCATTTCATGGCAGTAAACTACCAACTAAAATAAAACTGCAATATTATTTTTATCTTTCCTCTCCCCGCTTCCTGGAAAACTGTTTGATTGATATGATCATCATCATTGCACTTCGGTGAGTAACCATGTGTGCTCCGATCTCTTTCTTACATAGAAAGATCTCAGGGGCAGTTCACGAACTCTGTAGCACCGGTGATGTTCCCCGATGTAATTTAGAAGATGGTTAAAATATTTTGTAGGAATTTTATTTTTATCTTTATTAATGAATTTTGCCCGGGCAGCTCTTTTCCAGCCTGCTCTTCTCCATTTTTTAACTGATAATAGTTCATTTACGTGCTCAAGTTGAACAGAATTACCTACGTGTTATTGTCCGTCTCCGATAGAACTAGGAACTCGATCTCACCTACACTCGTCTTCTTTACGATCGCTATTTTAATGATTATACCGTTAGACGAATGTTGTCTGGAGCTTATCTCTTGTACCATGTAGTTTTGAATGTAGTGTTGAGTTGTAGGGCCAGCATTCATTTCTAGGGAGGACATACAGGGGACATTCTTGCAGGACATGTTTTGTGGTTTTCTTAGCGGTGCCACAGGGATACAGAAGGGATGGGGACACAGAGGGGACACAGAGGAGACACAAAGGGGACACAGAAGGAAAGGAGACACAGAGGGGACACAGAGGGGACACAAAGGGGACACAGAAGGGAAGGAGACACAGAGGGGACACAGAGGGGACACAAAGGGGACACAGAAGGGGAAGGAGACACAGAGGGGACACAGAGGGGACACAGAGGGGACACAGAGGGGACACAGAGGGGACACAAAGGGGACACAAAGGGGACACAGAAGGGATGGGGACACAGAGGGGACACAGAGGGGACACAGAGGGGACACAGAGGGGACACAGAGGGGACACAAAGGGGACACAGAAGGGATGGGGACACAGAGGGGACACAGAGGGGACACAGAGGGGACACAAAGGGGACACAGAAGGGATGGGGACACAGAGGGGACACAGAGGGACACAAAGGGGACACAGAAGGGATGAGGACACAGAGGGGATACAGAGCGGGCACAGAGGGGGCACAAAGGGGGCACAAAGGGGGCACAGAAGGGATGGAGACACAGAGGGGACACAGAGGGGATCTGAGATCGGAGTTCTCTGATAAAATATCCCGATAGCTTCACAAAGAAGCGAACCGAGCATCTTTGGAACTAGAGGCAAGTACGCTACCTCTACGCCACAGAGACCTGCATAAAAATATATGTGGACGTCCAGGACCATACCTTAATTCCTCCACCACCTCCTCGCCCCATCCTCCAAAAATAGTACACTTAAATCAAACAGCGAAGATATTAAAATATACTAGCTACTGCAGTATAACTTCCTCCCCTCCTGCTCTCACTACCATCTCACCCACTCGACCACCCCTCCATTTTCCAAGAACAAAATTCTCTATCCCCAAGCCAACAAAAATCAGATACCAATACAGAAAGATAGACAAAGTGAAAGATAGATAGACAGAAAGATAGACAGACAAATTGAAAGATAGAAAATGATAGAAGAAGCATATGTAAATTTTAGAAAACATTTCACTCAACCAACCTTACTCTTATTACACACATCACTCTCAGATCTATTTCTCACTCATACCCTCTCTGAGAAGGCCCCCCCCTCTTTCCTTCTTGCCTCCTCTTTTCTTTCCGAGATCATACTCATGCATTATTAATCAACCCTTCTTATGTTAGCTCTTACAATTATGCTCGCGCACAAAATCCCCCGACCCCTTTTTGTTACAGCCAGACCTTCCACATCTTGTCTTAAGTGAACCGTGATGCCGTATTAATCCCAGACCGGCTGGAAGAGTCTTGATTTCAATCGCAAATTCCAGCAATCTGAGCCAATTAATCAGCCGAGCACACAATATTCTTGTCCAGGAGTAGCCCACGGTGGCGCCCTCTGATATCATGAAAGAGCAATTTGCTAGCAGTCGCGCTGTGTGATCCACAAGAGGGAACTTGTTATCACGGTAGGGAACTATTTATTACGGGAAGGGTTTTTGTTATGTTTAATTTCAAGATGTTGAAGATCGTGACGGCTGAAACTGTAGACTGTTACACGAAGAAGAACATCAACGGAGTGATGTTTATGTCAGTTTTACATTCAAACAAGAAACAAGAAAAACCACCATCTTATATGAAAAATAATGTCGAAATACGTAAAAATAAAGTACTTTAGTTTTTATCTTCTTCTGTTGTCGTTAAACTGCTACCGGGTTGATGCCCAGTGTGTCGTGTTTTTCTGTTTTTGTCTTGCACTATTCTGGGCATGTGATGAGGAGGGGAGGTTTAGAACACATTGTGGCAACCGGTAAAAATCGAGGGTAGACGAGACAGAGAAAGACAGAGAAGTTTGGATAGCCTGACTTCATGGCACGGTAGAGAGTCAACATCAGAGTTGATAGCAAACACCAAGATAGAGATTTTGAGATCCATGATCGCCTACGCCAGCAGGCAAGTCACATGATGATGACTATGCTGGTGGCTTGGGTGATTGCTACTTTGCTCTTTGACAGGATTTTGCTTTGCCTTCTAACCATCTTTTTGGTGGTCTTCATCTCACCTTCATTCCTGATGTTCTGTCGAAGAAGACTGTATACTGTGGAGTTTGGATGCATTCTTATTAAATGGCCAAACCACTTCATTCTTTGTTTCTCAATGTAATTCAAGGTTCTGTGATAATTTTCTTTCTTATGCTGATGTTGGTGACTGTCTTTTCGGTGTTGTTGGTAACTAGCTTTACAAAGTGTATCTTGTATCCTTTGCTTGATCGAAACGTGGCTGTGTATTGTTATTATTTTTGCTATTTTGTAAAATTACAGTACTTTGTTTTTATCGATTTTACAAAGTAAAAAAAAAATACAGTAAAGTATCGACCAAAAGGCTTGTATAAAAGGATACAACATAAGCGAAGAAACTGATACTTCATATACTGCAGACCATGGCCCTTGGCAACATAAGACGACTAACTCAGACGGGAAATCAACAATTTCTGTTTAATGGCTGGTTTCTATGTGATTGACTTAACGATGGACATGTAATATTTTTCAATTTTATTCAATTCATGAGTCTATAGCTTTATTGGTGAACTATTAATAATACTGATATTCCATATTGTTAAACTTAAATTTGTGACATAATATAACCTTGATTTAGCATGTTGCGTTGTTTTTAAAATGAATTCGTTTTTATACAACAATAATGGAATGCGATGATCACGCGACAGTTGTGGTCTTATTTACTAGAATTTTTACCGGAGCCCGCCGGCCGTATGTTATCGGAGGTCATGCTGCAGACATAACATATCATCACGGTTCATAGTTCATATGTATTGTTCCAACTTCACTGCAACGGGTCACCCCATAATTGCTACGTTTCTATGCCAAAGAAAATCACATGAAATGCTAACAATTGTCTCCTGTGTCGTGTTAACACATCATCATCATCAAGTAGCTTGTCCCTTCCGGAACTTGGCTCCCATGACAGCAGTCCTGAAAAACTCTCTGTTCTGTGCAAGATGTCAGCAGCAGTCATTCTCAGATTGTCAATAACATCTTGCATCCATCGTCTTCTAGATCTTTCTCTCATTCTTCTTCCAGGCGTCATTCCCTCCAAATTTATCTTCTCCAGACTCTCATTTCGTTTGATGTGTCTGAAATATTTAATTTTCCTTGTTTTGATGTTCCTTTAGAACCAACTCTCTTGAATATCAAGCTGTTGCAGAACAGAAGCATTTACATAACTTATACAGTCAGACAACAAATCCACAATGGCCCTAAAATCTGAAGGCCTTTTGTTCGAAACGTCGTTGTATATTTTTTTGGTACTTTGTTAAATTACAGTACTTTGCGTTTACGTGTTTCACCGCCCGTGTATTGTCGGGCTCGCAAGGAAGCAAGCAATAGTAACAGTGCGACTTACAATGCATGTCATAAGACGAATGGGCATAGGGAAGCTACCATAGTAAATAAAAAGCGACGCAGAAATCGAATGTGCTGACCTACTTGTAGGAGCATAACTGGCACAACGTACAATCCATCTTACGGTCAGATCACATACAAATCCACAAAGAGTGGTTTAACAAATGGTTGATATGGAGCGTTCAAAGAAGAAGGCGGCGGCGCCGGCGTGTTTAACCATTACTAAACACATTTACTGCTGTCTTCCTTTATCATCATCATCATCAGGTGCCGTTCTCCATATCGAAGATTGGCTGCAATGAATCTCCAGCATCCTCTGTCTTTCGCCTTGGTGTTGCACACTGCCAGACTGTAACCTGTCCATTTCTTAAAGTTTCCCTCCACTTATCTCTCGGTCTTCCTCTTGCTCTTCCTCCCTCAACTTTCCCCATAGTAAAGATTTTATCATGGCGTCATGCCCGCGTGCCCAGCGTGTTCGTAGCACGTTGGACTACGGGTGACAAGTCCTCCGTATGTGCGGGTTCAACTCCGCGGACTGGCAGAAAAGATACAGGTTCCCCAGATTTACGGTTTCGTGGCACCGAACCGAAAGGTTACGATGTCCATGACACCTAGCCGAAGAGCTTTCAGCTCAAGTGCTTCTGGATCGGAAAAATTTATGTGCCCAAAATATTTTATTTGTCTGAATTTTACTTATCTTAATAATTGTTTCTTCATGCCTAGTTTTCCTAAAACTTGTTTATTTGTCTGTTTTTCTGTCCATGAAACTCTGCCTATTCTTCTATATATTCACATCTCAAATGCATCAATTCTGTCTTCTAACTGTGTAACAGTATTACTGTTCCTGGGGAATAAAGGGGGATAAATTCCTGATTATATTTTAGTTGTTTATTCCCTTTTTTTGATTTATTCCCCTTTTGTTTATTTGTTGTGATGACAGTTGATGACAGTTCATCAGTTGTCACGGAGGTTACCTGAGTTGTGAACGAACTCGGGTTTTGGATATTTTTGAGTGGGTGGTCAGATGGATTGTACATTGAGTCTGGGACGGTACGGCGAGCAGTACTGTTGAGGTAGTCGATTTATGATTGAGGCTGGGACTGGACAGTAAGACGGGCATAGAAAATGGATAAGGGACAAGACGGTCATGATGGTTTTCTGTGATTAGACAACGTCGTTATCTACTGTATAGGCATATGTATGATGTTAGTTTTCTACTGTTTGGGCATCTGTGTGATGTATTATATTCTACAAGACTAAAAACGTCGTGAGTCACTGTCTTTTGGTTAGACAACGTCGTTTCTACTGTTTTGGCATCCAGGATGATGTTATATATTCTACAAGACTGAAATCGTCGTGAGTCAGTGTCTTATGTCGACAGCGTGATTTTTATACTGTTTAGGCCACTGTGTGATCCGAAGGTTCTGCAGGACTGGCATTTGTTGTTGTGAGGCTCTTCGTACTACGAAGGATAAAGGATACGGACCAGGAGATTAATTTAAGGTAATATTATTAGCAGCTAAGTTTGTCAATTTTCTATAAGTTGATTTATGTCGAAATTTAATTTATTTATATTGTATTATTGTGCATTTTGTTTATGAATAATGATTATGTAAATTTCAATATAAAATAGATGCTTTATAATTACTGTTCTTGAATCGTGACGTTGGTGTTAGTTCTTTTGTGTTGTTTATTTCTTAGAGTGTGTATTGATGTATGTGAGTGGAGTTACTATTAGGTGTGTTCGTTTGTTGAATCAGGTATTAGGTGTGTTCATGTCAACCGTGCGTTTGTTGTGTGTATTCAGAAAATGGTGGACAGCGGTTATGACGAACAAGCTCAATCTGCCGTATGCAGTTATATTGCGAGTGCAGAAAACTGGATTTTGTCATGATTGATGTTCCCTTCGACAAGAATTGCATTTCAATTGATGAACAGTTTTGTGTTGTTACATTAGCGACGGCCATATGCATTTTATGCGGTGCAGGTTGCTTTTTGTGTCGGTACGCGGCTGTTTCATTCTGGAATTAGTTCACAGAGGAATCATTTAACAGTTGTTAGCATTTCGTGTGATTTTCATTGGCACAGGAACAGAGCAATTATGGGGTGACCCGTTCAGTGAAGTTGGAACCGTTCTTATGAACTATGAACTATGAATTAGGAGTGTTCATTGTACAGTTTAGGTTCAGTAAACTGGTATACGGTATCACGTAACTTTTACTGGTACAACTGCTTGTTCATTGTCCATGTTTCCGAGCCATACATTAATATAGGATATATATAGCATTTGATGATTCGTCTTCCCTTATATCGATATGAAAAATAACAGCAACGCACTCATTGACCATGGGTCTTTGTCTGTATCTTCTTCCTTCATCGTACAGCCGTAATGTGTATCGTGTTCGTTCATCCTACAGCCGTAATGTGTATCGTGTTCGTTCATCCTACAGCCGTAATGTGTATCGTGTTCGTTCATCCTATGGCCGTAATGTGTATCGTGTTCGTTCATCCTACAGCCATAATGTGTATCGGCGGACAATGAAAATACTGGCCTAACATCGTATAACAATATATCTCGAGTTATGAAAAACGTGAGCGTCTGTAGCTCAGGTGGTAGTGAGCTCGATCACAAACCCAAGCGTACCTGGATCAAACCACAGCCAACTATAGATAGCTAGACCAGACAACTGACTCGGGGCTTCCTGGCCTAGATCAGAAAAGGGGGCCGGAAAATATAGACGTTTGATAGAACGCAGCAAGCTTTTTTGCAATTTTACTCAATTCTGTGAGTCTATGGTTATTTGTTGGGGAAAATATTCATAATATTGATATTCCTTATTGTTAAACTTAACCCGTCTGCCCAGCGTGTTTGTAGTACGTTGGACTAAGGGTGATTATTCCTCTGTGTGCGGGTTCGATTCCGCGGGATGGCAGAAAAAGCCACAGATTCCCCAGATTTACGGTGTTCGTTGCACCAAACCGAAGGGTTACGATGTCCATGGCACCGACCCGAAGAGCTGAAAAGCTCAAGTGCTTCTGGATCGAAAAAAATTGTTAAACTTAACTTGTTCATAATATAACTTCAATTTAGCATTTTGTGCTGATTTTAAAATGAGTTCATCTATATACAAAATACTGGAATGCGAGGTCACGAGGTGTAGTTGGGGTCTGATTTCCCATGATTCTTACCCGAGTCCGAAGGCCCCGCGGGTTTATAGCTGGCTCTGATCAAACCCCGCGGTGGGCAAGTTTGAAAGCAAATTCGTTTCCGTGAGACTTTTACGAAAGGTTAAAATAGACCTCACCGTTCAGAAAGCAATGGTAAACTACTGAACTTATAAGTGGTGCTTAGAAAATCAACGACTCGTTTACTGTGGTTGGTGACTACGTTCTGTAAAAGATATGCCACGACTTTCGATTTTCATGAAAAAGGGTTCCTTTATAACAACTTGTCTGTTAATTTACTACGGCTACCCGTTACTTTACTACGGCTACCCGTTACTTTACAACGGCTACCCGTTACTTTACTACGGCTACCCGTTGCTTTACTACGGCTGTACGTACTTTACTACGACTACCCGTTACTTTACAACGGCTGTCCGTTACTTTACTACGGCTGCCCGTTTCTTTACTACACCTGTCCGTTACTTTATTACGCCTGCCCGTTACTTTACTGCGCCTATCCGTTACTTTATTACGCCTGCCCGTTACTTTACTACGGCTGTCCGTTACTTTACTACGGCTGTCCGTTACTTTACTACGACTGTCCGTTACTTTACTACGCCTGTCCGTTACTTTACTACGCCTGTCCGTTACTTTACTACGGCTGCACGTTACTTTACTACGGCGATTTACGGAAATCTACAAATCTGAGGTGGTCAGACCAGATCTGGAAATAACCGTGGGTAGGCTGTGGTGATACTAAGTATCGGATGTGCTGGCCTACTTGTAGACGCATAACTGACACAGCGTACAATCGTCCTTAGGTTGAGATCATATACAAATCACAGAGTTAACAAGTGGTCGATATGGAGTGTTTGAAGAAGAAGAATCTCAAACAGAAGTGCACTTAATTGATTGTACATGTATACAGAAACATTCAATAATCCTATCATCTTTAGTGCTAACAGTTTCTAATAGAGTGGATCTAGCAGTGCAATTAACTCTTGGTGCACGGTCATACCATTCTACATGACCAGCTATTAAAGTGCTGTTTTATGTAACTGTTTGTTTGATGCTATAGACCGATAACAGGATTGTTGAGTAACAGATTACGATGAAGATGTTGAGTCTGGTCAACATGCCCTTCTGTCTTCATCAGCAGTTACTGGGTTTAAATATGTTGAAGCTTTTTATTGTTATCTATTGTTCTCTTCTTTTCTTCCATCATTTACTTCTTTATAGATTTGTTGGGGCGGGATGGGGGTTCTTGTGTGTGCTTGTTCTAATTCACTGTGTCTTCTTAAAATTCTTCTTCAAACGCTCCACATCAACCACTTGTTAACCACTCTTTGTGATTGTGTATGTGATTTGAGCCTAAGAGCGATTGTACGTTGTTTCCAATTATGCGCCTACAAGTATGCCAGCACATACGATTTCTGCGATGCTTTTTATTTACTAGTGTAGCTTACCTAGGCCCCTACCAGTTACACACTTCCCAAATGTTAACTAACTACACACTTCCCAAATGTCAACCAACTACACACTTCCCAAATGTTCACTAACTACACACTTCCCAAATGTTCACTAACTACACACTTCCCAAATGTTCACCAACTACACACTTCCCAAATGTCCACTAATTGCACACTTCCCAAATGTCAAACAACTACACACTTCCCAAATGTCAACTAACTACACACTTTCCAAATGTCAACCAACTACACACTTTCCAAATGTCAACCAACTATACACTTCCCAAATGTCAACCAACTATACACTTCCCAAATGTCAACCAACTACACTCTTCCCAAATGTCAACCAACTACACACTTCCCAAATGTCAACCACCTACACACTTCCCAAATGTCAACCAACTATACACTCTCCAAATGTCAACCAACTACACTCTTCCCAAATGTCAACCAACTACACACTTCCCAAATGTCAACCAACTACACACTTCCCAAATGTCAACCAACTACACACTTCCCAAATGACCGTCAGTTACACACTTGCAAACTGGCTTAGGTACACACTAACCAAATGGCGTCAGTTACACACTAACCAAATGGCCGTCAGTTACACACTTGCAAACTGGCCTAGTTACACACTAACCAAATGGCCGTCAGTTACACACTTGCAAACTGGCTTAGGTACACACTTTCCAAATACCCGCATGTAAAGACGGGAAAAAAGCCATATATATCTTTATACAATCAACCGTCCTCAATATCGAGTATTATTTTTTTCAAGGGGTCACCGAGAAGGTCATGTCGGCTCCATAAACATCTCATATTTTATGTTACTGGTCTGGTAAGAAGGTGCCGCAGAGTCTGTACAATACCCATAACAGTGCATCTCATTTGCATAACTCATTTACATAACCAAGGTTAAACCTATCAAATGCCTATAAGTTTAAGAACCCGGAAGTGAGAGAAGAGGATTCTTGGTAAGGATTTAAAAGTTCAACATCAGTTGCAACTGGTCTTGATTTATTTCTCTCCGCTCCCCGTGGAGCATAGGGCCTCAACAGCTATTCGCCACATTTCTCGGTCTCTGGTTGTTTTCTTTATGGTTTCCCAGGATAGTCGAGCACTCTTCAATTCCTCAAAAAGTCTTCGTCTCCAGGTCTGTTTAGGACGTCCTCTATTTCGTTTTCCATGCGGGTTCCACTCAAGTGCTTGTCTAGTGACACTCGACTGTGTCTTCCTTAGGTATGCCCGCCTGCCCAGCGTGTTCGTAGCGCGTTGAACGATGGGTGACAAGCCCCTGTGAGTGCGGTTCAATTCCGCGGGCTGGAAGAAAAGTCACAATTTCTCCAGATTTGCGGTGTTCGTGGTACGGAACCGAAGGGTTACGATGTCCATGGCACTGAGCCGAAGGGTTACGATGTCCATGGCACCGAGCCGAAGGGTTACGATGTCCATGGCACCGAGCCGAAGAGCTGGAAGCTCAAGTGCTTCTGGATCCAAAAAAAATACTAACAAAAAGGGTATGCCCACCCATTACCATTTTCTCCTCTTAACTTGGGTCATCATTGCTTCCTGTCCTGATCTTATCCCCAGGTCTGTGTTTGCAACTCTGTCATACCATCTCAGTTTGAGAATCCGCCGAAGACATCCGTTGACAAAGGTCTGAAAGTAGCGAATGGTAGTCCGCAGCAATTCTTACTTTCAGAGACATTCTTCTTCTTCTTCTTTTGTCGTCACACTGCTACCAGGTTGTTGCCCAGTGTCGTATTTCCAGTTTTTGTCTTATGCTGCTCTAGTGGCTTGGGTGATATCAGGTTGGAGTTGCCCGTACAACATTCATTAGAAATATTAAAAAATAAAATTCCTGCACAATTTTTATCATCTTCTAAATTATTACGAAGATTCTAGTCGGTGCTACGGAGTTCGTGTACTGCCGCTGAGATCTTCCTATATAACAAAGAGATCGGAGCATACATAGTTACTCACCTCTGTGGTTAAATGGTTAAGCTCTCATGTTTCGAGGCAAAAGTCGTGGTTTCGTCTCTGGACCGCGCCGTTCTGTTCACGATAGATTTTTCCAGGTACCCCTAAGATTGTTGCCGAATCTACGGAGTTCCTGCTTTTGCAATACTCGGCGGTGGCGTGCCATTTTGCAATACTCGGCAGGTGCGTGCCATTTTGCAATACTCCGGCAGGTGGCGTGCCATTTTGCAATACTCTCGGCAGGTGGCGTGCCATTTTGCAATACTCTGGCAGGTGGCGTGCCATTTTGCAATACTCTCGGCAGGTGGCGTGCCATTTTGCAATACTCCTCGGCAGGTGGCGTCCATTTTGCAATACTCTCGGCAGGTGGCGTGCCATTTTTGCAATACTCTCGGCAGGTGGCGTGCCATTTTTGCAATACTCTCGGCAGGTGGCGTGCCATTTTGCAATCCTCGGCAGGTGGCGTGCCATTGCAATACTCGGCAGGTGGCGTGCCATTTTGCGAAGAGGACCTAGCCATATGGGTAAAACCAGGTGCAATGATGATGGTCAAATCAATAAATAAATAAATCGACCAATCAATCAGTCCTTCAATCAATCAATCAATCTCTACCGTCTACGCTAGTAACCCCACAAAAAGGGTCCAAAGGCCAATGATTGACTTCATTGCACCGGGTTTTCCAAAATGGCTCCGTCCCTGTCGGCAGAGATGGCATGCCATCTGCCGAGAGTATTGCACAAAGTACGAATTCCGTATCTCCAGCAACAGTCCTAAAGATCTCATGACAAAAATTGTCCATGTGTCTCGGTTGGTATTTGAACTCACAACCTTCAGTAAGACAGGCAACCGACTTAACCACTTCGCCATTGAGACCCCCTATTCACAATAAGATACGAAAGTAGTTTCATCCACGGCCTTCTCTATAAGAAGGCCGTGTTTTATCCCAGCACAATGATATAACAATCCCCTCATCCCAGCACGATGATATAACAATCCCCTCATCCCAGCACGATGATATAACAATCCCTCATCCAGCACGATGATATAACAATCCCTCATCCCAGCACGATGATATAACAATCCCTCATCCCAGCACGATGATATAAAATCCCTCATCCCAGCACGATGATATAACAATCCCTCATCCCAGCAAGATGATATAACAATCCCTCATCCCAGCACAATGATATAACAATCCTCATCCCAGCACAATGATATAACAATCCCTCATCCCAGCACGATGATATAACAATCCCTCATCCCAGCACGATGATATAACAATCCCTCATCCCAGCACGATGATATAACAATCCCTCATCCCAGCGCGATGATATAACAATCCCTCATCCCAGCGCGATGATATAAAATCCCTCATCCCAGCACAATGATATAAAATCCCTCATCCCAGCACGATGATATAACAATCCCTCATCCCAGCACGATGATATAACAATCCCTCATCCCAGCCGATGATATAAAATCCCTCATCCCAGCACAATGATATAACAATCCCTCATCCCAGCACGATGATATAACAATCCCTCATCCCAGCGCGATGACATAACAATCCCTCATCCCAGCGCGATGATATAACAATCCCCTCATCCCAGCGCGATGATATAACAATCCCCTCATCCCAGCGCGATGATATAACAATCCCCTCATCCCAGCGCGATGATATAACAATCCCCTCATCCCAGCACGATGATATAACAATCCCCTCATCCCAGCGCGATGATATAACAATCCCCTCATCCCAGCGCGATGATATAACAATCCCCTCATCCCAGCGCGATGATATAACAATCCTCTCCTTATATATTATTCTGGCTATCAATGTGGTTAACGTTGTCTAACAGTCCCAGCGACTATTGTTGTTCCCCCTCTAACACATTTACCCAGTCTGAAGAAAGATAATTCTGTCGAGACGTTGGTTTATACAACTCGTGTGAGATATTTCCAGAAAGCAATACAAAAAGTCTGATAACATCGTATTCCAGACACGAGGACCAGTCGAGGGACTAATCAAAGAGTAATTTTCCCGCAATTGTGGGCGTCTAAGATGGGAGGTTCTCTCCATCAATAACTGGTTACACAAAGTGATAAAGCCGAGTCTACTGCCGACACTTTTCTGTTTTTATAATTCTGGTGATAAATGTTGAGATAGGTAGCTAACATCGGATTCTGAAGACTGCTTTCTAAAGGTATAACTCATTTCAAACAATCTTTGGGACGTTTTCTAGCAGATATAACTCAAACACAATCTTTGGGACGATATCTATAAGGTATAACTTATTTAAAACACAATCTTTGGGACGCTTTCTGAAAGGTATACAACATTTAAAAAATCTTTGGGACGCCTTCTAAAGGTATAATTTACTTAAAAAACAATCTTTGGGACGCTTTCAAGAAGGTATAGCCCATTTAAAACACAATCTTTGGGACGCTTTCAAGAAGGTATAACCGATTTAAAATATAATCTTTGGGATGCTTTCAAGAAGGTATAACTCATTTAAAACACAATCTTTGGGACGCTTTCAAGAAGGTATAACCCATTTAAAATAGAATCTTTGGGACGCTTTCAAGAAGGTATAACTCATTTAAAACACAATCTTTGGGACGCTTTCAAGAAGGTATAACTCATTTAAAACACAATCTTTGGGACGTTATCTAGAAGGTATCTCTTCTTCTCATTATGTCGTCCCACTGCTACCAGCTTGTTGCCCAGTGTCGTCCCACTGCTACCAGCTTGTTGCCCAGTGTCGTCCCACTGCTACCAGCTTGTTGCCCAGTGTCATCCCACTGCTACCGGGCTTGTTGCCCAGTGTCATCCCACTGCTACCAGCTTGTTGCCCAGTGTCGTCCCACTGCTACCAGCTTGTTGCCCAGTGTCGTCCCACTGCTACCAGCTTGTTGCCCAGTGTCGTCCCACTGCTACCAGCTTGTTGCCCAGTGTCATCCCACTGCTACCAGCTTGTTGCCCAGTGTCGTTCCACTGCTACCAGGTTGCTGCCCAGTGTCGTCCCACTGCTACCAGGTTGCTGCCCAGTGTCGTCCCACTGCTACCAGCTTGTTGCCCAGTGTCATCCCACTGCTACCAGGTTACTGCCCAGTGTCGTCCCACTGCTACCAGCTTGTTGCCCAGTGTCGTCCCACTGCTACCAGCTTGTTGCCCAGTGTCGTCCCACTGCTACCAGGTTGCTGACCAGTGTCGTCCCACTGCTACCAGCTTGTTGCCCAGTGTCGTTCCACTGCTACCAGGTTGCTGCCCAGTGTCGTCCCACTGCTACCAGATTGTAGCCCAGCGTCGACACACTGCTGCCGGGTTGCTGCCCAGTGTCGTGGTTTTCTATTTTTGTCTTGCGCTGTTCTGGTGGCTTGGGTGATCGTTATTTTTGCTCTTTGACAGGATTCTTCTATGCCATCTAACCATCTTTTCGTGGTCTTCCTCTCGTCTTCTTTCCTGATGTTCTTCTAGAAGTTAAAATTCACTTGAAACAAACATTTTGTGAATGCCGATAGCGAAGTTGATAACGCTTTCTGCTAGAGATCCCGGACCATGGAAGTTTGAGTTCGAGACCAGCAAGCGGTGTGCACATAGCTAGTTTATTCCTTTCGTGCCAAAGGCGGCACATAGGGCAGAGGTCTTAGATCTCCATATAATGCGGTTCGTTGCTAGCAGTTGGAGATCTTGTATGGTTTTACATCTCAATAGTTTACTTTCTTCTAGGATTGTTCTTCGAAGAGTGCTCTCAGGTCTTCCACGTTTTCTTTTCCCAACTGGTGACCACATAAGGACTTGTTGATTTAGTATCTTTTCTTTTGATTTAGTATGTGGTTGGATTACATAAAACTTTGATTCTATTAAATTCCTAACAAATTTCTGTGTTTTTTATTTACTTTGTTAGAGATCTGCAATATTCTTCTATACTATTTATATACACACAAACAGTGGCGGCTCGTGCTAAGTTTTGTTGGTGGGGCCAGACGTATTTTTGTGTGGAAAATCATGGTATTGGGTTAGATTATATTTTAATTTATACACGTTACACATTAGTTTTGTAGGGCTGGCCACACCGGCCCTTAATGACGAGCCGCCACTGCACACAAACAAACATGAATTCTTCTCTCCATTTCTTTTGTTTTTGGTTGAAAGACCAATGTCTTCTTCTTCTTTGCGTTCGGTTTCGTTTGCTCGTCTAAACCATGAAATGGGTTGCCTCTATGAAGCTGCATGATCATTTCTCGAGAGTTTCTCATAGCTTGCTCTGTAAGCTTTATTCATGAGGTCCTGTTTCGTTTCGTTGGTGTATGTATGATGGACATGACTGCAGGATGTGCTCTGGAGTCTGTGTTTCTGTCTGACATGCGCGCTGTGCAGTCTGAGCAGGCTTTATTCTGTGGATGTGATGGTTAAGCCTGCAGTGACCTGTTCTTAGGCGACAGATTGTTGTGTGATTGTTTCTGTTTAGTCTCCTGATGGCATCTTGTGGGTGTGTGCTGTGGGTTTGTTGCTGCTAAAACTAGCACAAAGCTGAATCAAAGGTCACATGTTCACATGGATCAGAGATTTCCTGCACAGACAATGTGCAAGAGTCAAACTGGAAGGGCACAGAAGCAAGCTGGTCAGACTAGAACAGCATTTCCCAAAGTGAGAGTGCCCCTCCCCCTCCTAAGTGGGCGCTGAAGCGTTCTGGGCGGGAGGGGGCGATAGTGGGTTCAGAAGAAGTTGGGGTGTTCAGGCGATTAGGTGTCGGTGGCTCCATAAAGAAGAAATTAATAATAACTATTTTAAAGTAAATTGTTTTCCTGATTTTGCGATTGAATAATCATTTAAAATTTGAATTCTGCATTTAAATTCATCTTATGCCCGTCTTACACGATCCATTTTATCATCAATTTTCTATTTCATGCATATAATCATTTGAAAATTGGCCATGTATGGCAGAAATACATATCAATTTTCTATGTCAAAGAGAAAATAGAACATGTATATATTGGGGGAGAGAAGAGGGTGCGTTGGCAAACTGTTATAATGTGGAGGGGACGTTGCAAAGATTATGTTGTGCAAAGTGGGTGGTGGGCCGAAAAAGTTTGGGAACCTATGGGTTAGACAATGGGGTTCCACAGGGAAGCGCAATATTTCCTACACTCTTCATCTTTTTTATCAATGATCTCTCCAAACAATTTACATCTTCCATTCTCTCTCTCTCTCTCTCACTCTCGATCCCCTCTTAGACTGATGTTCCAGATTTCCTCATAAATTCTGCTGTTGTTTTTAGGGACTCCGTCCCTTCGTACAGCTTCTCATTTAGCTCTATGTTTCCCTGCCTGGTGTCCATCTCACATTCACAAGGCACTCCAAGCAGAAAAAGGTCTATGGGCGAAGGGTAAACTTTATTTCATCGAATTTGTTGAGGAGGGGATCGAAGCACCTTTAGACATATCCAATGTGCTATGATGATAGTCCTTATTTAACAAGTAATATCGGGTCTGTGTGAGCATGTACTTAAGAAATATGCATACACGGATGGTATGGCTACATATTCTACTCACAAGAAGAAGAAGGGGAAGGATATGGAGAAGGGGAAGTTGTCCTCCGCCTAGGAAGTCTCTCTTTCTCTTTAGCATGTTACGCCATTGGCGTTTAGGGCTGCAACAAACGCACATCATTCTTCACTTTTCATGGCCTTCTTCTGTATTGTGTTCCAGCTATGATTCATTTCTTTCAATCCTTGCTCTATCATTCTCCTCCAGGTTGTCTTGGGTCTTCCACGTTTTCGTTTACCCTCTGGAGTCTCTTTCAGTGCAGTTGTCGTGTCAGAGCCAGTTTCCATGCGCATCACATGCCCGATTCATCTCCAGCGTCGTTTTTGGATGATGGTGCTCATATTCTCTTGTTGACATCGTGCGAGCAGTTCTTGGTTAGAGATAGTATTTGGCCATCACACACGTAATATTATTTCGCAGACAAGTTGTATGAAAGATGGAGAGTTTGTACATAGCCTAGGAAGTGGAGTAGAGTTAACCTTAGCTCTAGCCACTGACAAGTTCTCAGCCAATTTCAGGGCACGGTATCGACCCTCAATGCAGCTGCAAAAATGACACCAAAACATATGAAACGTGTACAAAGGAAAATAGTGCGCTTGACAGACGCTTTGTTTGATTTGTCAGAACTGAAATCAGAAAGGAACCTAGAACTAAGTGATCCTAAGACAACATTAGCCCAGCTGTCCCATGATTCTGAGAGAGTAGTAATCCAGTGGATACCATCACACTGCAAGATCAAGGGAATGAAGATGCTGACAGACTGGCTAAAGAGGGAGCCGGGATGCCTCAAGATGACATCCTGGTCAGTCAACTATGAAGAAGCAAAAACCATCGTCAAAGGGAACTACAAAGTAAAGTGGGATAAAGAACTCCCAAAATACAACAAGAGCGATGGATATTACCAACTGTCCAGAAGGGAACAGACGGTCATACTTCACCTCCGGACAGGTCACAACAGAATGAGACACCACCTGTACACTAAATTCAAGATATGCATCAACGACCCGTGCCTCTGTGACTTGATGAGTATGACGACAGAGCATATCCTACAGAACTGCCTCCAGTATGCAGACATGGGAAGAAAGAGGTGGCCCACTTACACTAGCGTCCAAGACAAACTGTATGGCGTGGCTGACAATCTGAGGCAGACGACGACTCTTTTGATTGGTTATTGGTTAATGAACTGACGTTACAGCACTCCGGGCAGACACATAGGTGCTCAGTCTCCCCCAGCAAATTTCGAAGGGTATGCATACTGATGGTTCCCGTGGCTCGCTGGTTAAACACACTTCTCTCTCTGTTCCTCAAGCATCCAGCTCTACTTGTTCAACACGTAATTCCAAACTCTTGAAATCTCTGGATTGATTTAACGTCAATTTTAGTGTCCACATCCAACAGTAGGTCGTCAAGAGACCGAAGAACATCCCCCTTATCCATCCTAAACTCCCCAAAAATCGATGCAAGCATGTCCGCTGTCTTATTGCCGCTAACACCCGCATGACCATGACAGTAGATCCATGTGAGTCTCTGGAGGTTGGAAACCTCTATAAATTACATCCACTCATACCCCAACTTTATGGAATCCGAAATTAGGGAATCCGAAGTCCAATCTAGTGAGAACGCAGAAGAAGAAGATTTAACAGATAACAGAATAAGTATCTGCTCAAGTCATGCGGTTATCATAGCCTTGAGAACTGCAAACCCACTCTCGCAATACTGTATCGTCCGTTCAATATGATGTTTCAAAGACATAACAAAATCATATATTATTCCAAGAAAGTGTAACCTGCCACGACGCTCAATATCCTGTCCATCAAAATAGTTTTCAGATTTAAAAAAAAAAAAAAAAAAAAACTCGGAGAGAACAAGACATCATAATTTCCGTCCTAGATACAACCAATACCGTGACGTATTCCACAAAAACAAATCCTTATTTTCGAATTTCATATTTTTCCAATGCAATTACCTGGCGTTTCATGAACTGACGTTACAGCACTCCGGGCAGACACATGGGTGCTCATTCTCCCCAGCAGATTTCGAAGGGTATGCATACTGATGGTTCCCGTGGCTCGCTGGTTAAACACACTTCTCACTCTGCCCATCAAGCTTCCAACTCTACTTGCACAACGTGTAATTCCAAACTCCTTAAATCGCTGGATTGATGCAACATATATTTTAGTATCCTCATGCAACAGTAAGTCGTCAATAGACCAAGAACTTTCCCCGGTATCCATCCTAAACTACCCAACCAATGCTTTCAATGCCAGCATGTCCGCTCTCTCGTTGCTGCAAACACCCGCATGACCAAGCCAGTAAATCCATATGAGTCTCTGGAGGTTGGAAACCTCTATAGATGCCATCTATTCCTACCCCAACCTGACATTCTGAATTAATCATCATCAAGTTGCATGTCCCTTCCGGAACTTCGTTTAAACTTGCATCAACAGCATCGATTGTTGGAGAGTTGAAGATGGATAAGGGGATGTTCTTCGGTCTCTTCATGACTGTCTGTTGGATGAGAACACTAAAATAGATGTTGAATCGATCAAGCAATTTAAGCAGTTTGGAGTTGCCAGTTGTACAAGTAGAACAGTATGAATGAGGGGCAGAGTGAGGAGTGTGTTCAACTAGCGAGCCACGGGAACTATCAGTATGCATACTCTTCGATATCTGTTAGGGGAGACTGTGCACCTATGGATCTTCCCAGAGTGACATGACGTCAGTTTAGTAACTACCAACAAATATTCCAAGAAAACAAAACCTGACAAGACGATCAATATCATATCCATCAAAATAGTTTTCGGATTTAAAAAAAAAGCAAATACCCCGAGAGAACAAGACATCATAATTTCTGCCCTAGATACAACCAATACCGTGACGTAATCCACACAAAAATCTTGAGTGTTCTTGAATTCCATATTTCTCCAATGCAATTACCTGGCGTTTCCTGTTCCCACTCCGCATAAAGCATATAATTTAATAAATACAGTTGTGCTCCGTTTTGCTTGGATTGATACGAATAGAGATTTATCAACGATAAATCAATACCTTCGTATGTCCACTCTCTTGTACCTTAATTACCTTACAAATTTTACTACGATTTATTTTTTTAGAAATCCATTCCTGCTTCTCTGTTTCCGGCTAATTACGCATACAGATTAAATCTCTTCTTACGGACTTTTTTTTTTAATTTGTCAAAACGAAAAAAAAATATTTGCTTTAATACATCATTAGAATAATGGCACCAGTCGAATAATATCTAGTGGATGACGGTTCAATTTTCCGATCGACCATATTGAACTTGGCGTGGGACAATGCACAGATGGTGTCGTCCATTATGGTTCGGTCAATTTATACCACTATTAGACTTATTAGAAATGTTTTTGACAGTGTTTTCGCTCGATAAGTATGTCTGTGGTGACCTTAAGTTCGTTTCTCAGCAACGTTTCAGGCACGGGTTAAATATAGTATATATTTATATTTTTTGGTTCGTTACTGCGATGATGTAAAGCAATCTCGGTAATTTCAAGTTTTTAAAATTCCATTATAGAATTGAAAATGACAATCGAATTTTTCGAAACAAAGTGTTCCATTATTTGTAGAATAATTCTTAGAAAGATATGGAACAATTGATTTAGAGGTTGATACAAGCATCATCATTGCACTTATTGGAACAACCATGTGTGTTTTGATTTCTTTCTTACACAGGATGATTTCAGCGATAGTGCACAAGCTCCGTAGCACCGGCGAGGGTCACAGGTGTAATTTGTTTTTCAAAATAGTATAATTTTTGTATAAATTGTACATTAATCTTTTTCTGTCTATGATTTTGTTTCCCATGCTGTGGCTTTACAGCCTACTCATAGATATATTGTAGAAAATAAAATTATTAAAATTATACCAAAAATGAACATTGATGAATATTATACGAGGAGCAGTTATGTTATGTTATGTTATGCGATCAACGTCATGGCACATTGGGTATTCCCATTCGTGCTCTGTCCTCCACTGCAGCAGCTATCTCATAGTGTTTACCGTACCCATAAGAAGTTGATTACTATATCTTCTCTCTCTACCAAGAAAACACTGTCTTTATTAGTTCATAATTCTCGCGCTCGTTCCAGTGTGTGAGACTCGCCTATATCACATAACTGAGAACGTACCACATTGATGACATCGGCTCTGTCCATACTTCTGACCGCTTGAATTGGGGCATTGTTTGCAAGAATGTCAGCATGCTCGTTACCCTGCACTCCAGCATGTCCAGGTGTGTAGAGCCAAGTCATTTTTTTGTGATGTGATCTCCGAATGACGTCCACCCATTCCACACGCATACTTCCAGATTCAATCATTTGAAGCATATTCATCGAGTCTGATATGATAATCGTATGGGTGGCCTGTTTCTCAGCCACCCACGAGAGAGCCCTTGAGACATCAGTGATCTCATTAGTCACTCTCGATGTCGTTGTCTCAAAATCGTCGCAGTCCTCTTGAAGTGTGCTCAATCAATCAAGTGCCATGCCTGCCGGCGTAGGCGATCATGTCTCTCCACAACTCTCTTTGCTTGGTGCATGTAATCAGTTCTGACGTCGATATTTTGTCGAACCATGATGTCAGGCCATCCAACATCTTCTCCCTCTGTCTTCCACGATCTCTCCTTCCCTGAATTTTACCTGTAGTCACCAAATGTTCTAAACCTTCTCTTCGCATTATATGCCCGAAGAACCTTGATTGTCGGATTCTTATTCTTTTGATAAAGCTTCTTTGTGTGCAGGCCTGATTTAAAACCTCCACGTTTGTTTTCTTTGCTGTCCATGGAATTCTCAACATTCTTCTGTAAAACCACATCTCTGTGGCTTCCAATGATCGTATTGATTGTTTGTTCAGTGTCCATGATTCGCTGCCATACATAAGAATTGGTTCAATACAGCATTGGAGTACTCGTTTTCGCAGTGTCATTGGTAGTGAGTTCACGCATAGTGTGTTCTTCATTTTCATAAAAGCTGCTTTCGTTTGAGCTATTCTACTCCTAATCTCTGTTGTACATCTTCCATCTGGTGTTAAGAATGTTCCTAGATACTTGAATCGATGGACTTGTTTCAGTGTTGTGTTATTTATTTTGATATTGCATGTTGGTGTTTCTTGTTTCTTGGAGACAACCATAACCTCTGTTTTCTTTATATTCATGCTTAATCCTTTCTTTTCAGTGTGCTACTGTTTCGTTTTGCTGAATACGCCCACGATGATCTGGTGCCGCGTCTGACAGAGCCATAGGTGTAGATAATAATATCACCTGAATGGGAGCGTTGATCCACGAGTGCAAGAATCTCAGCATTGACGACGCCCGAAGCCCATTCTCTACTCAAAGAGCAGTACCATCTCGAAGTATGTCCGAAACTGAAATATTTAGAGCACATCAAACTTCGCTCTAACTCTATCAGTTATCAGTTACTCCATATCTTCTTCGTGTCTTCTATGGTATATCCGCCTTCTACATTAGACTTCTATTGTTGTCATTCACTCTCGCGATCACCGCCCAGACCAATGTACCAGACCTCCCCATAAATTCTAGTCATGTAGAAATCTGACTCATGCAGCTTTAACATTGGTGTGTTTTACGTCACATCTTCAGCACCATTTGGAGCTCTGGGGCTTATCCTTCGGCGATGTGTCCGGTTTCAGCCAGCGTTTACTCGGTTCGCTCTCCGTTCTGTAGTCATCTAGTGTTTTTACGGTGTGGGGTAGCTATCCCCACGTCCAACCTTCTTAGCCGCCTCTTACGACATGCATGGCAGGTAACAGTAGTTCTATTTTTACACCTCAATTTGGGCCTCGGTAACCACTCGGACAGTTGTCATTCTGTCACTTTTGTACCAATAGTTTCCCTTGTCAGGCTACATTGACCTTTCAACTCTCTTTCCATAGTTCTTCCCCTTGTTTTCTTTGGTCGTCCAGGCTTTCTATTTACTCCACTGTCCATCGGATTACTTATTGGTTTATTGGTTACTAAACTGACGTCATTGCACTCCGGGCAGACACATAGGTGCTCAGTCTCTCCCAACAGATATCGAAGTGTATGCATACTGATGGTTCCCGTGGCTCGCTGATTAAACGCACCTCTTACTCTGCCTCTCAGGCATCCAGTTCGACTTGTACAAAGGTTAACTCCAAACTGCCTAAATCGCTTGATCGATTCAACATCTATTTTAGTGTCCTCATCCAATAGACAGTCGAGAAGAGACCGAAGAATATCCCCTTTATCCATCTTCAACTCCATAACAATCGATGCTGTTGATGCAAGCCTGTCTGCTCTCTCATTACCATAAACACCCGGCATGCCCAGGACAGTATATTCACGTAAGCCTCTTGAGGTTAGAAACTTCTATAGACGACATCCACTCATACCGAAACCTGCCCTTCTGGGTCTTGTGAAGCATCGACTGAGAGTCAGATACAACAACGGCCACAGTAAATGAAGTCCCAGAGATCCAATGGAGGGCAGCAGTAACGGCCTCAACCTCCATTCTCATACTAGAAGTAGTTGTCCTGTATGCTCCACTTCGCTCTGCAACAACCCTACCATACGCATTAGCAAAGAAACCCCAGCCAGACCTCTCACCACGTTGAACCGATCCATCGGTATATACAACAACATCATCATCCCTTGCATTATCTTCTATCAACTGCTTAACTGCGAGATCAGCCTTCATGTTGCCCCAATCTCTAAATTCTCTTCCAAGAGTAATGATAACGTTGAGATAGTTGGTCATGCTACCATCTGTTGGGATCCATTCTTCCCATTTTGGTAGGGTCACAACCGTAGTCACCTGGCCAATTATTCTCTCAACCTGGGCCATCCATGATAATCATATGGCCCATACGATTATCCATCGGAGAGCTGGCCTAGTCAATGCCGCTACAGGCATACCACATACATGATCAACCTAGTGAAGCTACCCTAGTAAATAATAAGCAGCGCAGAAATCGAAAGTGCTGACCTACTTGTAGGCGCATAACTGTCACAAGTCACAACGTACAATCGCTCTTAGGCTCACATCGCATACAAATCACAAATAGTGATTAAAAAGTGGTCGATATGGAGCTTACGAAGAAGATGAAGAAGACGATTCATTTAAAAAAAATATGTTCTATCTTCATTCTTGAACTATCTACCTGTCTCTCTTACCTGACAAAAACTTTACTAAAGTACATTTCATTTAAAACCGTCAACACTTTCTTTCCCGTTTTAAGTTATCCCCTACACCCTGCAGACATCAAATTATAAACTATTCCAGCACTTTCATGTTTCATTCGAGCAACAAAATCTATTATAAAAAAAAAAAATCTGCATCGATTTCTAAAAAAAAGTTACCTGTTTATTTCTATGTAAATTGTTCCATCATTATTTTTCAAGTATCTGGTGCTATTTTAAAGTTACTATCTAGTTCTTGAATTTCAGTGTCTACAGAATATCTGGAAAATTGTCTTTAAACTCTTCCCCATTCCCCACTGTGGAATAAAGTTGGGATACTGTAGTCTCTAGCGATCTATATCTTGGGTTGTCGGGAGAGAATTTGGTGGAGAAAAATAATACAGATATAGTTGTTGTTTTATGATGTAAGCTGTGTTGTTGTTGATGTTGGTTTTGTTGTCGATGTTGTTGTTAGTGTTGTTGATATGTTGATGTTATGGTCGTTGTTGATGTAATTGTTGATGTTGTTTATGTTGATCGTTGTTGATGTAGTTGATGTTGATATGTTGGATGTAATTGTTGATGGTTCTGTTGTTGATGTAAGTTGTTGTATGTTGATGATTGTTGATGTGATTGTTTGATGTAATTGTTGATGTTGTATGTTGATGATTTTGACTGTATGATGTTTGTTTTTTAAGTTGATGCTGTTGTTGATGTAATTGTTGATGCTGTATGTTGATGTCGTTGTTTAAAGGGTTTTAAGTCGAAGTTGACTTCAGTGCACCGGGTTTTACCCCATACCTCAGTCCCTTTCCACAGAAGTGTCACTCTACATGCCGAGAGTATTGTACAAAGCGCGAACAATCGCTCTAAGGCTCGGATCACATACAAATCCCAAAGAAGAGTTTAACAAGTAGTTGATATGAAGCATTGGAAGAAGAAAAAGAACTCTTGACCAACAAGTCATGTCCTAAGAGACGAATAAGGTAGGGACCTGGGAAACTACCTAGTAACTAAAAGCGTCCGAGAAATCAGATGTGCTGGACGCGTAACTGGCATAACGTACAATTGCTCTTAGACTCAGATCACATACAAATTACAAAAGTGGTTTAACAAGTGGGTGATATAGGCGTTCGAAGAAGAACTGGAGTCTTTCGAAGAGAGCCTGCGCTCCCGACCTGACGCTCCACACGTTACAATCGTAATATATTTTCTACAATTTGCAAGCATAGAACGTGAAAATTTACATCTATACTTTAAACAAACCTAAAAATTATTGTCTCGACGAAGTCAATGTGTAATTGCTGTGTTTTCATAGCTTGAGGTCTTTCAGAATGACAGCGCTCCGTTGTATGTATATATACATACAGTGGCGGCTCGTCATTAAGAGCCAGGGCGGCCCCACCAAAAGTAAGGTGTAATGTGTATTATTATTTTATACATTAAAATATAACCTAACCAAAAACATGATTTTTCCGAAAATTTCTGTCTAGCCCCACCAACAAAAATGATCACAAGCCGCCACTGTATACATATATAAATATTGATGCATACATCTCGGACAATTTGGACACAAAAATTAACGGTAAAGTTTGAGAAATAATATATTATTTAGACTGGTAAGTTGCGTTCTGGGGGATGTATTTGCGCTTCTTGTTTGGTATATGGAAGCTGGGCGGGGTTGATTGTGGGCTGTTATACAATTAAGTCAGTTTTACTTTAGAAATGCTAGTAATTTCTAGGCTGGAAACACTTTGGATTGATAGAATGTAAGCTTTGTTATAAGTGTTGTGCTTGTGTCTCTGGCTGGTTGTTTTTTTATCGGTCTCTCAAGTCTATCTATTTGTTTGTCTGTTTCCATTCATTATCATCCATTCATTATCATCCATTCATTATCATCCATTCATTATCATTCATTCATTATCATCCATTCATTATCATTCATTCATTATCATCCATTCTTTATCATCCATTCGTTATCTTCCATTTATTATCATCCATTTATTATCATCATTCATTATCATCCATTCGCTCATCCATCCGTTCGTTCGTCGATACATCAATCCGTCCATCCGTTGGTCGGTCCGTCCGCCCGTTCGTTCGTCGATACATCCATCCGTCCATCTGTTGGTCGGTCCGTCCGCCCGTTCGTTCGTTCGTCCATACATCCATCCATCCATCCGTTGGTTGGTCCGTCCACCCGTTCGCTCGTCCGTCCATACACCCATCCGTCCATCCGTTGGTCAGTCCGCCCGTTCGTCGTTCGTCCAACATCCATCCGTTGGTCGGTCCGTCCGTCCGTTCGTTCGTTCGTCCATACATCCATCCATTGGTCGGTTGCTCCGTTCCTTCGTTCGTCCATCAATCAATCTATCAGTCCATCCATCCGTCCATCCATCCGTCTGCCCATCCTTCTGTCGCTCCATATCCAATCATATCCATCCCTTTCTACCTATTCGTTCGTCTTTTTGTCTGTCTTTCTGTGTCTGTCCGCCGCATGTCTGTCTGTTTCTGTCTGTATCCCTGCTGCCTGTCTGTCTACCAGTTTGCCTGATTTATGTCTGTCTCTCTGCCTACTGTATATCTATCTATCTGTCTGTCTGCTGCCTGCCTGTCTGCTTTCTGTCTGTCTGACTGCAGCCTGTCTGTCGATCTATCAGTCTGTATAGCCGCTCTAAATGTGTACATCTATCTGTCTATTTATTTGTCTGCCTATCTATCAGTCTGTCTGTCTGCCTGTCGAGTCAGCACTGATCCATCCATCTGTCCGTCCGCCCATCTGTCCGTCTGTCCGTCTATCAAAGATTCACATAAATGTTCTATTGAAGTATACAGACGGTACACGGATAGACTACAGGTTACCTGATCATTTACTTGGGTAACTAAATTACAAGTACCCCTGAAGTCAGAGTAATGCTTGCATGAATGGCGAGGGACACTGGGGACAAAGAAAGCAAATAATCACGCAAAAAACATTCAGAGGCGCCATAACTTCGCCTGAATTCACAGTAGACGAATACATAAATATATATACTTCATACAGTAAACCATTTATAATTTATTTTACTATTTTGAACTGCAATAAAAACTTGAAAGGTTCAGCACAAAGGAGTACTCACGAGAAAAGCCATTATAGCAGCTAATGGCGTGATATGCGCTCATTTGTACGCCGATATAATGGATGATGGTATTGATTGGGTTAAATTAATGGGTTTGTCTTAGCTACGTCCCATTTACTTTCATGGTGCAGTTTGATTTGAGTGTGTTTATTTGAGATGATCATGGCTTTTATTTTTATTTTTGCTATCTAGACAAGAAGTAAAAAAAAATATATAATTGGTGTGTCTAGTCAATTAATGACTGCAAGAGCAATTGTACGTTGTGACAGTTATGCGTCTACAAGTAGGCCAGCACATCCGATTTCTGCGATGCTTTTTATTTACTAGGTAGCTTCCATATACCACTACCTCAGTCGCCTCTTGCAATATGCCTTCTAGGTCATCATCATCATCAGGTGCCGTCTCCACATCGAAGGTTGGCTACAATGAATCTCCAGCATCCTCTGTCTTACGCCTTGGTGTTGCACACTGCCAGACTGTAACCTGTCCATTTCTTAAATTTTCCCTCCCACTTATCTCTCGGTCTTTTTCTTGCTCTTCCCCCCTCAACTTTCCCTCTAGTAAATATTTTATCATGGTGTCATGTCTTTTTATGTGCCCAAAATACTTTACTTGTCTGAATTTTATTTCTCTTAATAATTGTTTCTTCATGCCTAGTTTTCCTAAAACTTGTTTATTTGTCTGTTTTTCTGTCCATGAAACTCTGCCTATTCTTCTATATATCCACATCTCAAATGCATCAATTCTGTCTTCTAACTGCTTGTTCAATGTTCATGTTTCCGAGCCATACATTAATATAGGTCACAGCCTTCTAGGTCACAGTGTTATTATTCTTTGCTCCCCTTGCGAGCCCCGGAAAAAACAAGAGCGAGAGAATCCAAAAAGAATATTTCTATAAAAACTATTTCTTTCAGTTTAAACGGTAGAAAATTACAGTACAAGGAAACGAAGCAAAAACTTAAATTCAAAACAAAATACGTGTCAATTTTTTTAAATTTCTGGTGACATCAAAATATGTTCCAAAACAACGATATTATTTTTTAAATATTGTAAATATTTAAATTGTATTTTTTATTGAAATATATGCGAAAAAATATCATTGTTTGTTGTTATAAGGTTTGAGTTAATTTTCATCTAAGGGAAACAACTCGTTAGATACAAGGGGCGGTAAATCCATAAACACCTACAGCGATTTCGTGTGTTACAGAATTTTTGTGGCGAGTTCGAAACCTGTTATTGTACAAATTATATAACGATTGCAATTACTTTTTACTTTTCAGTGTTCCAAATATAAACAAAGATAATAATATGGAAGTATAGACACGTACAGGGTTTTTTTTTCGATCAATTTTCCTCCCATATTGATTGCCTCGTAGAAGACTTGATTATTTCTGCGGTTTGCGATTTCAAAGCAATTTTTGATCTGGCCTTATTCTGTCAGTGTTGTTAAGTACGCGGTTTTTCCGCTCGAATTGGGCTATTTTAGAAATGGCCTACAAGAACAAATGGCTGAGAGATCACCAAGGGCATGAAAAGGACGATGCTTACCACCAACTAAGTAGAGAGGAACAGGTTGTCATTTTCGTCTACGAACAGGTCACAATAGACTGAGGTACCATCTGTTTAACAAGTATAAAATAGGCCCATCTGACATATGTACATGTGCACCAGCAAGATGACAGAGACACACATACTGCAGGAATGTCCAACATACACGGAACAGAGAGAAAACACATGGCCAATCCCATATCAGTCCAGGACAAGCTATACGGAGATGTACATGGACTCTAGTTGACCACTAACTACTTTAAAAGTATACAAACCAATGTCAGTCCAAGACAAGCTATACGGAGATGTAAATGGACTCTAGTTGACCACTAACTACTTTAAAAGTATACAAACCAATGTCAGTCCAGGACAAGCTATACGGAGATGTACATGGACTCTAGTTGACCACTAACTACTTTAAAGTATACAAATCGATGTCAGTCCAGGACAAGCTATACGGAGATGTAAATGGACTCTAGTTGACCACTAACTACTTTAAAAGTATACAAACCAATGTCAGTCCAGGACAAGCTATACGGAGATGTAAATGGACTCTAGTTGACCACTAACTACTTTAAAAGTATACAAACCAATGTCAGTCCAGGACAAGCTATACGGAGATGTAAATGGACTCTAGTTGACCACTAACTACTTTAAAAGTATACAAACCAATGTCAGTCCAGGACAAGCTATACGAGGATGTACATGGACTCTAGTTGACCACTAACTACTTTAAAAGTATACAAACCAATGTCAGTCCAAGACAAGCTATACGGAGATGTAAATGGACTCTAGTTGACCACTAACTACTTTAAAAGTATACAAACCAATGTCAGTCCAAGACAAGCTATACGGAGATGTAAATGGACTCTAGTTGACCACTAACTACTTTAAAAGTATACAAACCAATGTCAGTCCAGGACAAGCTATACGGAGATGTACATGGACTCTAGTTGACCACTAACTACTTTAAAAGTATACAAACCAATGTCAGTCCAGGACAAGCTATACGGAGATGTACATAGACTCTAGTTGACCACTAACTACTTTAAAAGTATACAAACCAATGTCAGTCCAGGACAAGCTATACGGAGATGTACATAGACTCTAGTTGACCACTAACTACTTTAAAAGTATACAAACCAATGTCAGTCCAGGACAAGCTATACGGAGATGTACATAGACTCTAGTTGACCACTAACTACTTTAAAAGTATACAAACCAATGTCAGTCCAGGACAAGCTATACGGAGATGTAAATGGACTCTTGTTGACCACTAACTACTTTAAAAGTATACAAACCAATGTCAGTCCAAGACAAGCTATACGGAGATGTAAATGGACTCTAGTTGACCACTAACTACTTTAAAAGTATACAAACCAATGTCAGTCCAGGACAAGCTATACGGAGATGTACATGGACTCTAGTTGACCACTAACTACTTTAAAAGTATACAAACCAATGTCAGTCCAGGACAAGCTATACGGAGATGTAAATGGACTCTAGTTGACCACTAACTACTTTAAAAGTATACAAACCAATGTCAGTCCAGGACAAGCTATACGGAGATGTACATGGACTCTAGTTGACCACTAACTACTTTAAAAGTATACAAACCAATGTCAGTCCAGGACAAGCTATACGGAGATGTAAATGGACTCTAGTTGACCACTAACTACTTTAAAAGTATACAAACCAATGTCAGTCCAAGACAAGCTATACGGAGATGTAAATGGACTCTAGTTGACCACTAACTACTTTAAAAGTATACAAACTAATGTCAGTCCAGGACAAGCTATACGGAGATGTAAATGGACTCTAGTTGACCACTAACTACTTTAAAAGTATACAAACCAATGTCAGTCCAGGACAAGCTATACGGAGATGTACATGGACTCTAGTTGACCACTAACTACTTTAAAAGTATACAAACCAATGTCAGTCCAAGACAAGCTATACGGAGATGTACATAGACTCTAGTTGACCACTAACTACTTTAAAAGTATACAAACCAATGTCAGTCCAGGACAAGCTATACGGAGATGTACATGGACTCTAGTTGACCACTAACTACTTTAAAAGTATACAAACCAATGTCAGTCCAGGACAAGCTATACGGAGATGTACATAGACTCTAGTTGACCACTAACTACTTTAAAAGTATACAAACCAATGTCAGTCCAGGACAAGCTATACGGAGATGTACATAGACTCTAGTTGACCACTAACTACTTTAAAAGTATACAAACCAATGTCAGTCCAGGACAAGCTATACGGAGATGTACATAGACTCTAGTTGACCACTAACTACTTTAAAAGTATACAAACCAATGTCAGTCCAGGACAAGCTATACGGAGATGTAAATGGACTCTAGTTGACCACTAACTGCTTTAAAAGTATACAAACCAATGTCAGTCCAAGACAAGCTATACGGATATGTAAATGGACTCTAGTTGACCACTAACTACTTTAAAAGTATACAAACCAATGTCAGTCCAAGACAAGCTATACGGAGATGTACATGGACTCTAGTTGACCACTAACTACTTTAAAAGTATACAAACCAATGTCAGTCCAGGACAAGCTATACGGAGATGTACATAGACTCTAGTTGACCACTAACTACTTTAAAAGTATACAAACCAATGTCAGTCCAGGACAAGCTATACGGAGATGTACATAGACTCTAGTTGACCACTAACTACTTTAAAAGTATACAAACCAATGTCAGTCCAGGACAAGCTATACGGAGATGTAAATAGACTCTAGTTGACCACTAACTACTTTAAAAGTATACAAACCAATGTCAGTCCAGGACAAGCTATACGGAGATGTAAATAGACTCTAGTTGACCACTAACTACTTTAAAAGTATACAAACTAATGTCAGTCCAGGACAAGCTATACGGAGATGTACATAGACTCTAGTTGACCACTAACTACTTTAAAAGTATACAAATCAATGTCAGTCCAGGACAAGCTATACGGAGATGTACATGGACTCTGGTTGACCACTAACTACTTTAAAAGTATACAAACCAATGTCAGTCCAGGACAAGCTATACGGAGATGTACATGGACTCTAGTTGACCACTAACTACTTTAAAAGTATACAAATCAATGTCAGTCCAGGACAAGCTATACGGAGATGTACATGGACTCTAGTTGACCACTAACTATTTTAAAAGTATACAAACCAATGTCAGTCCAGGACAAGCTATACGGAGATGTACATGGACTCTAGTTGACCACTAACTACTTTAAAAGTATACAAATCAATGTCAGTCCAGGACAAGCTATACGGAGATGTACATAGACTCTAGTTGACCACTAACTACTTTAAAAGTATACAAACCAATGTCTGAAAACATAGGAAGAAGAAGAAAAAGAAAACAATATTTGGCTTGAAATCCAGTACCATGTTATTCTGTTCTCTAGTGCATTTCCCTGATTCATTGATTGATTGATTGATAGGACAATCATCATTGCACTTCAATGAGCAACAATGTGTGCTTCGATTTCTTTCTTACACATGAAGATCTCAACTGTAGTGCACGAATTCCGTAGGACCGGCGAGGGTCCCTGATGTAATTTTGAAGATGGTGAAGATATTTTGTAGGAATTGTATTTTGAATCTTTTCTCATGAATTTTGTCCGAGCTGCGGTTTGATATGCCTGCTCTTCTGGGCTTTGAAATTTTGTCCGAGCTGCGGTTTGATATGCCTGCTCTTCTGGGCTTTGAAATTTTGTCCGAGCTGTGGTTTGATATGCCTGCTCTTCTGGGCTTTGAAATTTTGTCCGAGCTGCGGTTTGATATGCCTGCTCTTCTAGGCTTTGAAATTTTGTCCGAGCTGCGGTTTGATATGCCTGCTCTTCTGGGCTTTGAAATTTTGTCCGAGCTGCGGTTTGATATGCCTGCTCTTCTAGGCTTTGAAATTTTGTCCGAGCTGCGGTTTGATATGCCTGCTCTTCTAGGCTTTGAAATTTTGTCCGAGCTGCGGTTTGATATGCCTGCTCTTCTGGGCTTTGAAATTTTGTCCGAGCTGTGGTTTGATATGCCTGCTCTTCTGGGCTTTGAAATTTTGTCCGAGCTGTGGTTTGATATGCCTGCTCTTCTGGGCTTTGAAATTTTGTCCGAGCTGTGGTTTGATATGCCTGCTCTTCTGGGCTTTGAAATTTTGTCCGAGCTGTGGTTTGATATGCCTGCTCTTCTGGGCTTTGAAATTTTGTCCGAGCTGTGGTTTGATATGCCTGCTCTTCTGGGCTTTGAAATTTTGTCCGAGCTGTGGTTTGATATGCCTGCTCTTCTGGGCTTTGAAATTTTGTCCGAGCTGTGGTTTGATATGCCTGCTCTTCTGGGCTTTGAAATTTTGTCCGAGCTGTGGTTTGATATGACTGCTCTTCTGGGCTTTGAAATTTTGTCCGAGCTGTGGTTTGATATGCCTGCTCTTCTGGGCTTTGAAATTTTGTCCGAGCTGTGGTTTGATATGCCTGCTCTTCTGGGCTTTGAAATTTTGTCCGAGCTGTGGTTTGATATGCCTGCTCTTCTGGCTTTGAAATTTGTCCGAGCTGTGGTTTGAATGCCTGCTTTCTGGGCTGAATTTTGTCCGAGCTGTGGTTTGATATGCCTGCTCTTCTGGGCTTTGAAATTTTGTCCGAGCTGTGGTTTGATATGCCTGCTCTTCTGGGCTTTGAAATTTTGTCCGAGCTGTGGTTTGATATGCCTGCTCTTCTGGGCTTTGAAATTTTGTCCGAGCTGTGGTTTGATATGCCTGCTCTTCTGGGCTTTGAAATTTTGTCCGAGCTGTGGTTTGATATGCCTGCTCTTCTGGGCTTTGAAATTTTGTCCGAGCTGTGGTTTGATATGCCTGCTCTTCTGGGCTTTGAAATTTTGTCCGAGCTGTGGTTTGATATGCCTGCTCTTCTGGGCTTTGAAATTTTGTCCGAGCTGTGGTTTGATATGCCTGCTCTTCTGGGCTTTGAAATTTTGTCCGAGCTGTGGTTTGATATGCCTGCTCTTCTGGGCTTTGAAATTTTGTCCGAGCTGTGGTTTGATATGCCTGCTCTTCTGGGCTTTGAAATTTTGTCCGAGCTGTGGTTTGATATGCCTGCTCTTCTGGGCTTTGAAATTTTGTCCGAGCTGTGGTTTGATATGCCTGCTCTTCTGGGCTTTGAAATTTGTCGAGCGGGTTTGATATGCCTCTCTTCTGGGCTTGAATTGTCAGCTGGTTTGATATGCCTGCTCTTCTGGGCTTTGAAATTTTGTCCGAGCTGTGGTTTGATATGCCTGCTCTTCTGGGCTTTGAAATTTTGTCCGAGCTGTGGTTTGATATGCCTGCTCTTCTGGGCTTTGAAATTTTGTCCGAGCTGTGGTTTGATATGCCTGCTCTTCTGGGCTTTGAAATTTTGTCCGAGCTGTGGTTTGATATGCCTGCTCTTCTGGGCTTTGAAATTTTGTCCGAGCTGCGGTTTGATATGCCTGCTCTTCTGGGCTTTGAAATTTTGTCCGAGCTGGGGTTTGATATGCCTGCTCTTCTGGGCTTTGAAATTTTGTCCGAGCTGTGGTTTGATATGCCTGCTCTTCTGGGCTTTGAAATTTTGTCCGAGCTGTGGTTTGATATGCCTGCTCTTCTGGGCTTTGAAATTTTGTCCGAGCTGCGGTTTGATATGCCTGCTCTTCTGGGCTTTGAAATTTGTCCGAGCTGGTTTGATATGCCTGCTCTTCTGGGCTTTGAAATTTTGTCCGAGCTGCGGTTTGATATGCCTGCTCTTCTGGGCTTTGAAATTTTGTCCGAGCTGTGGTTTGATATGCCTGCTCTTCTGGGCTTTGAAATTTTGTCGATCTGCGTTTGATATGCCTGCTCTTCGGCTTTGAAATTTTGTCGAGCTGGGTTTGATATGCCTGCTCTTTCGGGCTTTGAAATTTTGTCCGATCTGCGTTTGATATGCCTGCTCTTCTGGGCTTTGAAATTTTGTCCGATCTGCGGTTTGATATGCCTGCTCTTCTGGGCTTTGAAATTTTGTCCGAGCTGCGGTTTGATATGCCTGCTCTTCTGGGCTTTGAAATTTTGTCCGAGCTGCGGTTTGATATGCCTGCTCTTCTGGGCTTTGAAATTTTGTCCGAGCTGTGGTTTGATATGCCTGCTCTTCTGGGCTTTGAAATTTTGTCCGAGCTGTGGTTTGATATGCCTGCTCTTCTGGGCTTTGAAATTTTGTCCGAGCTGTGGTTTGATATGCCTGCTCTTCTGGGCTTTGAAATTTTGTCCGAGCTGTGGTTTGATATGCCTGCTCTTCTGGGCTTTGAAATTTTGTCCGAGCTGGGGTTTGATATGCCTGCTCTTCTGGGCTTGAAATTTTGTCGAGCTGTGGTTTGATATGCCTGCTCTTCTGGGCTTTGAAATTTTGTCCGAGCTGTGGTTTGATATGCCTGCTCTTCTGGGCTTTGAAATTTTGTCCGAGCTGTGGTTTGATATGCCTGCTCTTCTAGGCTTTGAAATTTTGTCCGAGCTGTGGTTTGATATGCCTGCTCTTCTGGGCTTTGAAATTTTGTCCGAGCTGTGGTTTGATATGCCTGCTCTTCTGGGCTTTGAAATTTTGTCCGAGCTGTGGTTTGATATGCCTGCTCTTCTGGGCTTTGAAATTTTGTCCGAGCTGTGGTTTGATATGCCTGCTCTTCTGGGCTTTGAAATTTTGTCCGAGCTGTGGTTTGATATGCCTGCTCTTCTGGGCTTTGAAATTTTGTCCGAGCTGCGGTTTGATATGCCTGCTCTTCTGGGCTTTGAAATTTTGTCCGAGCTGCGGTTTGATATGCCTGCTCTTCTGGGCTTTGAAATTTTGTCCGAGCTGTGGTTTGATATGCCTGCTCTTCTGGGCTTTGAAATTTTGTCCGAGCTGTGGTTTGATATGCCTGCTCTTCTGGGCTTTGAAATTTTGTCCGAGCTGGGGTTTGATATGCCTGCTCTTCTGGGCTTTGAAATTTTGTCCGAGCTGTGGTTTGATATGCCTGCTCTTCTGGGCTTTGAAATTTTGTCCGAGCTGTGGTTTGATATGCCTGCTCTTCTGGGCTTTGAAATTTTGTCCGAGCTGTGGTTTGATATGCCTGCTCTTCTGGGCTTTGAAATTTTGTCCGAGCTGTGGTTTGATATGCCTGCTCTTCTGGGCTTTGAAATTTTGTCCGAGCTGTGGTTTGATATGCCTGCTCTTCTGGGCTTTGAAATTTTGTCCGAGCTGTGGTTTGATATGCCTGCTCTTCTGGGCTTTGAAATTTTGTCCGAGCTGCGGTTTGATATGCCTGCTCTTCTGGGCTTTGAAATTTTGTCCGAGCTGGGGTTTGATATGCCTGCTCTTCTGGGCTTTGAAATTTTGTCCGAGCTGTGGTTTGATATGCCTGCTTCTGCTTGAAATTTTTCGACTGCGTTTGATATGCCTGCTCTTCGCTTGAAATTTTGTCCGAGCTGCGGTTTGATATGCCTGCTCTTCTGGGCTTTGAAATTTTGTCCGATGCCTGTTTGATATGCCTGCTCTTCTGGGCTTTGAAATTTTGTCCGATCTGCGGTTTGATATGCCTGCTCTTCTGGGCTTTGAAATTTTGTCCGAGCTGCGGTTTGATATGCCTGCTCTTCTGGGCTTTGAAATTTTGTCCGAGCTGCGGTTTGATATGCCTGCTCTTCTGGGCTTTGAAATTTTGTCCGAGCTGGGGTTTGATATGCCTGCTCTTCTGGGCTTTGAAATTTTGTCCGAGCTGTGGTTTGATATGCCTGCTCTTCTGGGCTTTGAAATTTTGTCCGAGCTGTGGTTTGATATGCCTGCTCTTCTGGGCTTTGAAATTTTGTCCGAGCTGTGGTTTGATATGCCTGCTCTTCTGGGCTTTGAAATTTTGTCCGAGCTGCGGTTTGATATGCCTGCTCTTCTAGGCTTTGAAATTTTGTCCGAGCTGTGGTTTGATATGCCTGCTCTTCTGGGCTTTGAAATTTTGTCCGAGCTGTGGTTTGATATGCCTGCTCTTCTGGGCTTTGAAATTTTGTCCGAGCTGTGGTTTGATATGCCTGCTCTTCTGGGCTTTGAAATTTTGTCCGAGCTGTGGTTTGATATGCCTGCTCTTCCGGGCTTTGAAATTTCAACTGTTTTTTACGTGCTCAAATTGAAGAAGGGATCTACATTTTATGGTCCGTTTCCAATAGGACTAGGAACTCGATCTCACCTACACTGAGATCAGAGATCTCTGGAAAATATCCAGATGACTCCACGAGGGAGCGAACCTATTACCTTTGGCACTAGAGATGAGCACCTAGCCTCTACACCACAGGGAGCCATTTAGTACTATTAGTAGTAATGATAGTGGTAGCAGTAGTAATGATAGTGGTAGCAGTAGTAATGATAGTGGTAGCAGTAGTAATGATAGTGGTAGCAGTAGTAATGGTAGTGGTAGTAGGAGTAATGATAGTACTATTAGTAGTAATGATAGTGGTAGCAGTAGTAATGGTAGCGGTAGCAGTGGTAGTGGTAGCAGTAGTAACGGTAGTGGTAGCAGTAGTAACGGTAGTAGTAGCAGTAGTAACGGTAGTAGTAGCGGTAGTAACGGTAGTAGTAACGGTAGTAGTAGCGGTAGTAACGGTAGTAGAAGCGGTAGTAACGGTAGTAGTAGAGGTAGTAACGGTAGTAGTAGCGGTAGTAGCGGTAGTAACGGTAGTAGTAGCAGTAGTAACGGTAGTAGTAGCAGTAGTGGTAATAGTAGTAGTGGTAATAGTAGTAGTGGTAATACTAATATTAGTAATGCAACAGCCTCGACGCTGACATCAAATGATAGAAAAAAATTAGTCACGACAGAGATCAAATGTCTACGCAGAATGCTGAAGGTATCAAGAAGAGACCGATTGAGAAATGAAGACATCAGGAAAAAGGTGAGTACAAGATCAGTAGCCTACTTCTTCTTCTTCTTTGCGTTCGTTCTTTACTACCAATTTTAATCACTCTTTGTCATATGTTTGATCATTTGCCAACAACGTGTATACGTTACACATTGGTTTGGTAGGTCCCTAAACGCATATACTTCTACACGTTTATGACACGTGCATCCGACTTCAGACAAACTTCCTTAGTCGCCTCTTACAACATGCGTGACAGGTAACAGTGGTTCTATTCTTTACACCCCAAATTTGGGCCCTGAAACCACTCAGGCAAAGTAGCCTACTGAACTTCATCAAGAAAAAATAATTAAATGGTTCTGCCAAATAAACAAATTACCAACAGACAGTGCTTCTCAAAGAGCAATGTTATTCCGATACAGTGGATACAAAGCAAAAGGCTGTTCACACAGAAGGTGGACCTCAGAGATAACAAAGACGCCGAAAGACACGATGAAGCACACACAAATCACCGTTGTAGAAATCTTTTCTTGTTCTGACACTGAGACAAAACATGATTAGAGAAGCGCGTACTAGAGCCCGTTCTAGAAATCCCTTCTTGTTCTGACGATATGACTCAAAACATGATTAGAGAAAAGACAGAAGAAACTACACTTTCTCATTTCATTCACTTTTCTCCAACATACATCAATTTAACCCGGAGAACATACATCAATTTAACCCGGAGAACATACATCAATTTAACCTGAGAACATACATCAATTTAACCGGAGAACATACATCAATTTAACCTGAGAACATACATCAATTTAACCGGAGAACATACATCAATTTAACCCGGAGAACATACATCAATTTAACCCGGAGAACATACATCAATTTAACCCGGAGAACATACATCAATTTAACCCATCCTCTTACTATTATTTTAAAATTATCCTCGAAAAACAACGCACAACTCCAGTTTTTTTGGTTTTTTTACATTCTTATTTAAATCTCAGAAATATACGTCAAGATATTCTGTGATAATTCATATAATTTCAAACAAAAATTATCTCCTATCAGACTCCAGTCTATATTTATTGTATAGAATGTATCTACTTCTGAACAACCATGTCTCCAACAAGCAACATTTATTCAAACTTTGTAACTCGTGGCATTATATTTTGTATAATAACCCTCGTCCTGGCCTCGTTATTTACAAAGACTAATAGTAAACTATACGGACGAGAAACTGTTGTTATGGATTGAAACGTAAATACATAATATGTTCTAGACCCCTCCCCCCACCCTCCTCCGCCTCCGACCCTTCCCACAGCTATGCGCCACACCCTCACAAGATATATGTGATTAATGTTTGCCTAAAAACTGTTGTATTGACGTGGTATAATATAAACACTTAATAGTATATCGTCTAAATAGAATGTTTACAGTATAGGAGCGAAGACGTAAATATGACTGTCAGTGAGGTTTTAAACTGTATTAGGTTTAAGAGTTCTATATCTTCGTTTTTATACTACTATTTGCCCGCCTGCCCAGCGTGTTCGTAACGCGTTGGATGACGGGTGACAAGCCCGTTTGGTGCGGTTCAATTCGCGGGCTGGCAGAAAAGCCAAGGTTCTCCAGATTTACGATGTTCTGGCACCGATGCCGTCCCGCCCAGCGGTTGGTAACGCGTTAGAAGACGGGTGCAAGTTCCCGTGAGTGCGGTTCAATTCGCGGGCTGACAGAAAAGCCACAGGTTTCCAGATTTACGGTGTTCGTGGCACCTATGCCCGCCTGTACAACGTGTTCGCAGCGCGTTGGACGAGGGTGCAGCCCCTGTGAGTGCGGTTCAATTCCTCGGGCTGGCAGAAAAGCCACAGGTTTTCCAGATTTACAGTGATCGTGGCACCGAACCAAAGGGTTCCGATGTCCATGGCACCGAGCCGAAGAGCTGAAAGCTCAAGTGCTTCTATAGGAAAAAAAATACTACTATTGAAAACGTCTTGATTGCCTACAGAGCATGGGACTGCAACTATTACTACTGATACTACTACCACTACTACGCTACACTGCTATACTATGCCCTACTACTACTGTACTACTACTACTACTACCACTGCTACTACTACTGCTACTATGCTACCTGCTACTACTACTACTACTACATCTACTACTGCTACCACTGCTACTACACTACTTCTGCTACTACTATTCTACTATTACTACTACTACTCTATTATACTACTACCATACTACTACTGCTATACTACTACTACTATCTACTACTACTACTGCATGTGCCTACATGACTGATACCTTACTACTAACTGCACTACTGTTGATACCTCTACCACTAGCTTAAATTAAAACTACACACTGTTCATGACACTGACTACTCTGACTATTATCACTACTATTGACATTCTTTCCCATGAACTATAGGATAAACTGTCCATTCCACATTATTCTCTTCATCATCTCTCTCTCTACTCAGAGCTCACTCTCTACCTCTCTCTAGCTTGAACATGTGGTTAAGTGTCATATGTACACATCTCTCTGTATCTTAGCTCTCTGTATTATGTTCCAGCTATGATTCATTCTTTCAGTTCTTGCTTTACTGTTCTTCTCCAGGCGTTTTGTGTATCTACATTTACTTGACAACCTTCTTCATGCTGAAATGTCACTCACTAATATAGTACTTATCTGGTTTGGTGCTATATCACTAGCTTTTCGTGTTTTTGCTACTACATTACTACTACCATTTGCAGTTGATACTATACGAATGACTACGAATATTACTACTGAATATGTCATGTTGCCTGGAACATAAGATGAATTGATCTCTACTAAATTACAATTTTGGTCTCTGGAGCATAGATGCAACTAAATAAATATGTTCATGAGCAATTGAAATATCTCAAGTTACATACTACTTTGGAACATTCTTTTCATGGCTATAGAGTAAACTGTCCATTCCAATTTTCTCTTTCGGATCATCATCTTTTTTCAAGAGGCTCAACCTCTCATAATCTCTCTTAGTTTGTGAAATCATTGATTGTTAAGGTTTTACTTATGTAACACCATTCTTTGTATTCTTAACTTGCCTCTGTATTATGTTCAGCTGTGATTCATTTCTTTCAGTTCTTGTTTTATGTTCTTCTAGTTCGTTTTTGTATTCTACATTTTCTGTTAACAACTTTCTTCATGGCATGGAAGAGTGTCAACAACGGAACTATATCAGTACTTAAGGAGCTACGTTTCTAGAGATGTTCTTTAGAAATATCAAAAAATAAAATTCCTACTAAATATTTTTACCATCTTCTAAATTACTACGGGGACCCTCACGGTACTACTGAGTTCGTGCACTACCGCTGAGATCTTCCAGTGAAAGAAAGAGATCAGAGCACACATGATTACTTACCGAAGTGCAATGATGAAGGTATTATCAACCAATCCCGTTGTAACTTCAAACACATACGTTTGGCAAGCAAAAAGTCTCTCGCCTGAGTGGTGCCGAGGCCTGCTAGGGACGCAAAGAATAGTACCACTCGACCTGCAAGGCATGTCATACAAGGTGATGGCCCTATCAATCAATCAATAAATCAATCAAACAATCAATCAGTAATCATTAATATTTACCAATCAAGTCAATCAATCTGTCAAGCAATTTAATCATTCTATCAATCAATCAACCAATCAGTAAATCAAACAATCAATTAGTCAATCAATCAATCAAATCGATCAAATCAATCAATCATGTTCAATCAATCAATCAGTTGGTCAGTAAATCAATCACCAATCAGTAGTCAATAATCAATCATAGTTAAATGCGAATTAATTAGTAAGTGTTCTTGTGATATATATCCTCTGTTACTTCAAGTTGATCTCCTTAAACAAACGTTCCAGATTTCAATTTCTCGTAATATGTCAACAGATAATATAATCATCAGTAAACAACAACGTTGCACAATATCAGTCTTCTCGTAAGTATTTATCAGATTATCAATGCAATCTGTAACAAACAAATTCAACAATTTCAAATTTCTCGTAATTATTAATCAGATAATATAACGTCTGAACAAGTAGAATCGATCAATCCAATCTATCTGATAAACACGCATATTAGTCAATCAATTATTTAATCAATCAATCAATTAATCAGTCAATCAATCAATCATAGTTAATTGCGAATTAAATTGAGTAGAGGGTGTTCTCTTTAACATATTTCCGTCTGTTTCTTTAAGCTTGATCTCCTTAAACAAAACGTTGCAACCAGATTTCAGTTTCTCGTAAGTATGCTCTACAGATAATATAATGGGCGTCTGTCTCCTTAAACAAAACGTTGCAACCAGATTTCAGTATCTCGTAAGTATGCTCTACAGATAATATAATGGGCGTCTGTAACTTAAACAAAACGTTGCAACCAGATTTCAGTTTCTCGTAAGTATTCTCTACAGATAATATAATGGGCGTCTGTAACTTAAACAAAACGTTGCAACCAGATTTCAGTTTCTTGTAAGTATTCTCTACAGATAATATAATGGGCGTCTGTAACTAAACAAACGTTGCAACCAGATTTCAGTTTCTCGTAAGTATTCTCTACAGATAATATAATGGGCGTCTGTAACTTAAACAGTAGTGAACTCGATCACAACCCAATCGTATCTGGTTTAAACACCGCCGCGTTGGGCTATTTGTAAGCAGATCTGCTCCCGTGGATTATTAGTACGGTGAAAATAGACCCCACCGTTCAGAAAAAACAATGGCAAATTACTCAACGTATAAGTAGTGATTTGTGATTCTTTGATTTCGTTTCAGAGTATATCCATCTTCATTTTTATATAACATGTGTTACTAGTTTTGACCAGACATGAAGTCACAGAGATGTAGTTTTAACAGAAGAATGTTGAGAATTCCATGCACAGCTAAGAAAATAAACGTGAAAGTTTTAAATCAGGCCTTCACACAAAGAAACCTTATCAAAAGAATAAGAATCCGACAATCAAGGTTCTTCGGGCATATAATACGAAGAAAAGGCTTAGAACAGTTGGGGACAACAGGAAAAGTTCAGGGAAGGAGATATCGGGAAGACAGGGGAGAAGATGTTGGATGGTCTGACATTGTTCGATAAAAGATCGACGTCAGATCTGATTACATGCACCAAGCAAAGAGAGTTGTGGAGAGACATGATCGCTTAAGCTGGCAGGCACGGTACTTGATTGATTGATAAGTAGTGGCTAGAAAGTCGATGACTCTTCTACTGTGGTTGATGGCTGCTAAGTCATGTACAAGATTTTCTACGATTTTAAGTTTTAATAAAATGGTAATAATTCAGGAGAAATTATGACTTCAGATAAATGTCTGGTCAACCACTAGTAACATCTGTTATAAGAAAGAGAAGATGGAGATATGTCTGGTCAATCACTAGTAACATCTGTTATATAAGAAAGATGAATATGTTGGGCAACTGAAAGAAATGTCTGGTCAACCACTAGTAACATCTGTTATAGAAAGAGATGAAGAAATGCTGGTCAACCACTAGTAACAACTGTTATGAAGAGAAGATGGACACTTGAAATGAGCAAAGAATCACAAAGCAGGCAAGAAAAGTTCCAGAAAGAGAGGACGCCCTAGGAAGCCCTGAAACGAACTTTGCTGAGAGAAGCTAGAAATATTGGACTTAATTCCATGCACAAGATTGAGCGAGTTGCACAGGACCGCCCTGTGGTTCCTGGGCTCAAAGGGAACAAAGAAAAGCCCCACTGTGACCTACAAGGCATGCCGTAAAAGGCAAGTGATGTAGGACGTTGGGACGCTACCCTAGTAAATAAAAAGCGTCGTAGAAATCGAATTTGCTGGCTTACTTGTAGGCGGATAACTGACACAGCGTACAATCGATCTTAGGCTCAGATCACATACGCATCGCACAGAGTGAATAACAAGTGGTCGTTGTGGAGCGTTCGAAGAAGAAGCACAGGACAGAGCGGTGTGGATACATTACTTACAGATCCTATATAACGTTTAACTATACTGGAGGAATATATATATATATATATATATATAACATATGTTTGTGAGACATGGAACATTGACAAAGCGGCAGAGAAGATCATTAATGTCTTTGAATACAAATGCTACAGAAGAATACTTAGAATATCATGGACAGAGAAAATAACAAATGCTTCTGTTCTGCAACAGCTTGATATTAAATAGAGTTAGCTATTGCAAAGCATAAAAACAAGGAAAATTAAATATTTCGGACACAGCAAACGACATGAGTGCATAGAGAAGATAATTTTGGAGGGAATGATGCCTGGAAGAAGAACGAGAGGAAGACCTAGAAGACGATGGATGCAGGATGTCATTGACGATCTGAGAATGACTGTTGCTGACGCCGGCCAACTTGTACAGAACAGAGTTTTTCAGGAATGCTGTCATGGGTGTTAAGTTCCGGAAGGGACAAGCTACTTGATGATGATGATTTATATTATCTACATAAGACTTATTATATTGTCTACATAAGACATATTATATTATCTACATAAGACATATTATATTGTCTACATAAGACATATTATATTATCTACATAAGACATATTATATTATCTACATAAGACATATTATATTATCTACATAAGACATATTATATATCAGCATAAGACATATTATAATATCTACATAGACATATTATATTATCTACATAAGACATAATATTATCTACATAAGATATTATATTATCTACATAAGACATATTATATTATCTACATAAGACATATTATATTATCTACATAAGACATATTATATTATCTACATAAGACATTTTATTATCTCATAAGACATATTATTTCTACATAAGACATATTATATTATCTACATAAGACATATTATATTATCTACATAAGACATATTATATTATCTACATAAGACATATTATATTATCTACATAAGACATATTATATTATCAACATAAGACATATTATATTATCTACATAAGACATATGTTCAGCTACATCATCGCCTTATATAACAAATATTATACAATCTATAAAACAGCTTGGACTGTGTGAATCTATTGTGTGAATAATCTATTACTTAAATCAGCTCTATTTGCAGCGAGTAGACACAAATAGATTTATAGCTTTAATGGAAATTAAATGATTTCCTAAAAGGAAAACAAGACGTAGAGATAGAGCATCATTCTCTGACGGAAGTCACAGAAATGTGTGTTTGGAAGATCTCCATTGTCCTGGTATGTATATTAGCGCGTGCCCAGTTGTAAAGAGTATCGATTTCTTACCTGGACAAGAAAACAGTTCTTTCGACATTCGTGGAGATTTCGAGTATTTGTATCCGTAATCGTAAATACTTGAATAAACATTTTTTTGTCAAAACTACAGAATCGGATTTAATTTGACTCGCTTCTGTTCCAAGATTGGATAGTATGATCGATACTCTAATCCTGTCTCTCCTAAACAGCATCACCGCTGAGTTATCGTTAATCAATCGATTTATAATCGATTTTTATTCACGGCACAGTAATATTTTGTTCCAATTCTCCTCATCCTGTTTTGCTTCCGACGTTTCAGTCACAAACAATGCAATCCTACAATCATAAACAAACAAGGCCCAGTCTCTACTTTCGTTTACAAATATTCCCATCCAACTTTTCAGAAAAGGAAGTTAGTGTATGTTAAAACATGGATAGGATTCGTGTCGCAAATTAATAAATAAATGTTGCTAATATTAATATAAAGGAGAATGCTGACAAGGTTATGCATATTTTTTGGATGAACATCTCAACAAGTTTGCAAATATGGTGTACTGGAAGCAGGGCTTTAAGAATTATACTGGATGAGGAGGTAGTTTGTCGAAACGGTGGGTTTTATCAACCAGGGGATGAATAGGAGACCTATTGCGAGGTGGACTTATTGAGAAACATTATGTCTGATAAAGGGTTAGATTGTCGGAACGGTAGATTTGATCAAACCTGGTAGATGGAGATAAGTTCCCTATCAAGGATGGATTAGAAGTAATTATATCGTCTGCTGCAGAGAATATCGTCTGCTGCAGAGAATATCGTCTGCTGAAGTCATCATCAAATAGCTTGTCCTGAGCAGTACACGTGCTTCAGAATGTCTTTCTCTCATAGACCAGACGTTCTGCCTCTGCAGCCGACATGCTCAAATCATCAGTTACTTCATGAATCCATCTTCTCCGTGGTCTTTCTCTTCTCCTATTTGCTAGAATGCCTCCTTCCATAATGATTTTCTCAACCCCTTGTGTATCTTTATATTCCCAAAACACTTCAATTTTATCATTCTTATTTGTAACATTAATCTAGTTTTCTTTGATTTTGAATTCTTTCTATATAGATCTATTTGTTCTCTTCTCTGTCTATGATATTCGGAGGACTCTTTGTAGTTTTACAAAGAATACTTGGCAATTCTTCTTCTTCAACGATCTCTGGTCATGCCTGTGGGTCAAAAACTGGGCAGTCAGCTTCAGGTCTGTCAGGTTTCCCCAAAGCTTAGTTTTCAGGTCGACTAAGTGCGGCCACATGTTGCTTCTTAGCTCGCCCAGGAGAGGACAGTCTTGCAGGACATGTTCTGGTGTCTGTACTTGGCAGTTCAATAATCGAGAACAGCAGGCTGGAAAGCTACTTCCCTGGTAAAAACTCAAAGAAAGATTTTTTTTTAAAAACTCCTACAAAATATTATGAACATCTTCAAATTACATCGGGACACCTCGACGGTGCTACAGCGTTCGTGCACTCCAGCCGAGATCTTGCTGGGTAAAGAATAGAACCTAGCACATATGGTTACTCACCGAAGTGCAATAATGATGACTCAATCATTCAATCAAGCAATCATTCATTCAATCAATCAATCAATCATTCAATCAATCAATCAATCAATCATCAATCAAGATTTCAGATTCAGTGTCTGGCGACTCCTACCCCGTAAACATCTATTCCCAATTAATTTTCGGAATATCTGTGGGGATTAATGTGATCTCTCACCCCTTGACATTCTCCAAAGTCGCAAAGCTCGTTCCGTAATCGCTAAGATGAATGTCTTCACTGCTAGAGAAATCTCTGCCCTGCATGTTTGAATATCGTGTGTGAGTCATGCAGCTACCGTTGTTTGAGCACAATGTATTGGTTTGATTCCTCGTTCAGTTGACAGAAATCTAGAGAAAAAATGAATCCTTATGATTAAAGTAGTTTTGGTGGGGCATATTTAAACGCTGATTGTACATGGAGACGATTGGTCAAGAATAGGGGCTCTTAAACTGGGAGATGTGCCTGCACAGCGAGAAGTGTGACAGTATCAGTGGAGATGTGACACGTTATAACAATTTAGTGGGTTTTAGTGCAAATAACAGGAGCTAATGAGCGGAAAATCATAACGACAGAGATGAGGTGTCTTAGAATAGCTGCAGGTGTGACGATAAGTCTGGCCAACACTATGTTACCAGTGTCAAACATGGCCAATAACAGCAGCTAATGAGCGGAAAATCATAACGACAGGATGAGGTGTCTTAGAAGAGCTGCAGGTGTGACAATAAGAGACAAAATTATAAATTAAGAAATTAGAAAAAGACTGGATGTGAAGCCAGTCATTCAATTCATAAAAGAACAACAGATTAAATGGTTTGGACACCTGACAAGAATACCCTGGTATCGCCTACCACAGAGAGCCACAAATAAAAAGTATAATGAGTACAAAACAAGAGGAAGACCACGCAAAAGATGGAGCAACGGCATCAAAAACAGCCTTACGAACATGAATATCAGCTTACAAAGTGCCTTAAAACAAGCACACACAAGATCACTACATTTCACCCCCAACACTTCTATAAAGAGAAATGGTGGAAGAGAAGAAGAAAAAGTGAATTTTAGTGGATTTTATTAGATTTTAGTGAATTTGCTGTAATGAGTTTTTATGAAGAATGAAAATCTTGGAATATCCATTTCTTACAGGACGTCGCTATCAACTGTAGTAAACGAGTTTTTTTACTTTCTATGCACTGCTTATACGTTTACTAGTTTGCCATTGCTTTGTGAACTGTCAAGCTTATTTTTACCGTTCGTTTAAATCTGCGGGAACGAATTTGTTTCCAAACTGTCCGCCGCGGTGTTTGAACCAGGTACTCTTGGGTCGTGATCGAGCTCACTATCACTTAAGTCTATCATACGATAAGTTTTTATACTAATATTTTTCTAACTGAAATTTCTTTTTTATCCATTAACAATATAAGTTCAAAATTTTCTTTAAATAATCAAAAGTAACATCATTGAGTGTTGATGTTTTTCTCAAATTTCTTGTCAAAATTTTATTTTTGTTAATGCTCAAAGTGTTCACTGCCAATATGCAGCAGACCATCTGGCCAAGGAATGTGCTGCAGGAGAGCATCCGGATGTGCTAGTTACCTACCACCAAAAGAAAAGGATGATTAAATCGATCAGAAAGCCACAAATACCAATACAAGACGATTACTATAATATGAGCAGATTAGAACAAGTTGTCATTCTGCGTCTAAGAACAGGACACAGCCAACTTCGCAGACACATGTATACAAAATTCAATATTGGCAATTAAGTCATGTGGACAGGCACATCAGACTGCAGAGCACATACTTCAAGACTGCCCAGAATATGATACACTGAATCAAACTCACTGGTCTAATGAAACAACACTCGACATAAAACTACACGGACCTCTGCGCGAGTTACAAAAAACAGTGAAGTTTATACAGGAGACAACATTGAATACAGTGGCGGCTCGTGATCATTTTTGTTGGTGGGGCCAATTTTTTTCCTGATAAATCATGGTTTTTGATTGCTATATTTTAATTTATAAAGTAATAAATTCACGTTATACATTATTTTTGGCGGGGCCCGGCCCCACTGGCCCTTAATGACGAGCCGCCACTCATTGAATATATAGACAATATTTCTAGCAAACGAAAGGAAGGAAGGAAGGACTGCCAGTAGTATTGAGTTTAGGTGACACTGCGATAATAACACTCATAATGAGAAATATTTTTTCTGTACTTGCTCTTTGATAATTATAGTTAATTAGATTGGAGACAATTAGGAAACAGAGTGGAGTCTTGCTTCCAGTGGCGTCGCCTGATAATGCGAGATAGGTTTGCTGCTACTTAAAATGAGTATGTGTCCCTTCTATTTAACATGTTATCTCTTGAAAAGTCATCTATATTCAATCACGCAACGATAGTTATTGAACTGGGAAAATATATTTTTGTCAAATAGTACATATTTCCACTTGCATGTTTCACTTGAAAATCAGATCTATTCTTCTTTCATTTTGCAGAAACTTCTTTGTGATGGCATCTTAAAATGTATTCTTCATTCTAACCCTTTTCAAAAGTTTCTTTTCAATCTACAAAAGGATAAGATTTGAGAGTCTATCTTGACCTTGTGTAGATCTGCAGCAACTGTAGATTCGTTTTAATGCTGAAAACGACCTTTCAACAGATGCAGCGGTTGCTGGAATAGTTATGATTAATTCTGCCAGTTTAAACACTTCTTTAAAACCTGAACTGAGATCATTTGCAACTAAAAACTGCAGTAATTCATGAACTAACTAATTGTAGAACTCATCCGAACAATAAAGTACCAAAATTCATTAGAAATGATGGTAAGTGCTTCGAATCCTGTGTTTGTCTATTTGTTTTTTCGGAAGCTCTTAATACTTGTACATTGTTTATTTGTTGATCATAATCTTTGCTTCCGTTGCTTCCTCTGGGGTTCTTGCAAACAACTTCTTGTTCTCAAAATTCATTTTCCAATCGAACATAGTCAAACACTCCTATATAAACGCATTTTAAACACAAAGCCCTTTAATTGTTAGTGCTGATTTTCCACCGCACGCATTCTCCATGTAAAACTACAACCTGTTCACCAATCTCTCCCCTCGCACACTTCACAAAACTTTATAGTTGACGTTAGTCTCCGAAGACCAGCTCGCGTTAAAACGGAAACCACCGAGCAATTTTCAGAAACATGCGCGGACAAGGGTCGTAACTCCGAAGCACTAACATACCACAAACACACATGTTGAGTATGATACCGCGTCCCTAAAGACCGCTTACATTCGACAATAGATAAATACTTATAGCTACTCTCTATATATATTTTATTGTAAACATTGCTGTGAATATTTAACACAATAATTACTTTATTTTTCATTTTCCTTCTGGCATGACCATAAGGTGCGACGCACACTTAGATCGCACGGGAAATACGTCACTGCTTTCCTCATGTTCAAGAGTTGATAACGCTAGCTGAAAATGGTTTAAGAACCTTTGATCTAGAAAGATCTGGACGTAAACACAAGCCACCATTTATCTTTGATCAGAATAATTTACAAACAACACCGCGTTTTCAAACTTCTTTTCTCTTACAACTTCTCGTTATAGCGTAATTCTGTTTACCAGGCCTCGCTAGACTTACTACTATGTTGAAGATTGTTGCACAGCAGAGTTCGGGTGTTTAATCGAATCGGACATTCCCGTTGATGTGTGTTTTATATGATTCATTCATTGCTTGATTTAATAGGACCATGATCATTGCACTTCGGTGAGTAACCATGTGTATTCCAATCTCTTTCTTACACAGGAAGTTCTCAGCTGCAGTGCACAAACTCCGTAGCACCGCGAGGGTACAGGATGTAATTTTGAAGACGGGAAGATAGTTATGTAGGAATTTTATTTTAAAACATTTTCTAATGAATTTTGTTTGGGCAGCGGCTTTCCAGCCTGCTTTTCTCGATTTAAAACTGCCAAAGGTTCTTTTACGTGCTCAAAATGAACGTGAACATGGGACCTACGTTTTATCGTCCGTCTCCGATAGGACTAGGAAATCGATTTTTACTACACTGAGATCAGGGATCTCTGGAAAAATATCCAGATGGCTCCACGAGGAGCGAACCTAGTACCTTTCGCAAGAGAGACGAGCACTAACCTCTACGTCACAGAGACCCCTTGCTTTTCTATATATGTGATTGGTTATTGAGCTGACGTCACATCACTCCGGTCAGACTCATAGGTGCTCAGTCTCCCCCAACAGATGTCGAAGTGTATGCATATAGATGTCTTCTGTGGCTCGTTGTTAAATACACTTCTCTCTCTGTCTGTCAAGCATCCAGTTCTATTTGTGCAACGTGTAATTGCAAACTCCTTAAATCGCTGGATTGATTCAACGTCAATTTGAGTTTCCTCATCCAATAGTAGGTCGTCAAAAGACCGAAAAACATCCCCCTTATCTATCCTACACTCCCCACAAATCGATACTTTCGATGCTAGCCTCTCCGCTCTCTCGTTGCAGCGAACGCCCGCATGTTCCAGGACAGTAGATCCACGTGAGTCTCTGGAGGCTGGAAATCTTTATAGACGACATGCATTTATATCACATTCTGCCACTTTTTACCATTCTAGATCGAGTCGGTCATGTTGCTAGAATGCCTGATAAACGCATCCCAAAATGGTTGGTGTATGGCGAACTTGAAGGGGCAGACGTTCAGCTGGTGGACAGAAAAAACGCTTTAAAGACACTCTTAAAGTGTTTCTGAAATGCTTCGATATAGACACCACGTGCTGGAAATCCCTTGCGCAAGATCGCCAAATGTGGCGCTGTAACAACAAAGAGGAACCCGAATAGCTGAGAATCATCGTATTGTTGAGGCACAGAGAAAACGAGCTGCGTGAAAAGACAGAGCACACAACACGCACATGTCTAACCTTGATCATGTATGCCCCACATGTGATAGGGGATTCTGTTCTAGGATTGGACTCTACAGTCACCTCCGCACACACCAGAGAGTGCAGCAGCACTCGTCTGAGATTGTTTCATCATCACTTATGATGGATGGAATATAAAACCATTCTAGACATATATTTGATAGAACAATATAAGCTGTACGACCTTTTACGATTCTTTTGAGTTGACTGTTATTTATTGATAAAAAAGTGTTAATAGTTCTGATGTTGCTTAGTCAAGTAGTAGCATGTCTATTGGGAACACCGCTTTCATCTCGCGGTCTCTTTTTGCACAAGTTCTCCCTCCTCCTGGTCCAGCGTCAAGTTCAAAGTTTTTTTTATGTCCTGCTGTCGTCTTGGTTGTCCACTGCTTCGTACTCAATTATTGTTCTCTCCAAACCACTCTGATGTTTAACGTGGCCAATTTATTTCGTCTTCCTGGATAGGATGTTATTTGGCTCAACAGATGGGCCAAAAGGAGACACTAAAAGATAGGTTTACAGACATTTGGCCAACCCTAACCTCAATTACATCAACCATCTTACAAGAAGAGAACAGAGGACCATTTTTTAGACTTCCAGACCACACATAAAACTTAATGTCAATCACAACACCCTTCAGAGTGCCAGCTGTGTGCACATCATAATGAAATAGTTCACCAGCACACCTCTTCGAATGCCAAGCGCTAGAAATTGTCAGGCAGGAAGATCATCCTCCCTCCAATGCCACAAAAATGGAGTACATTATACGGAACAAAGGAACAACTTACAAACACATGCAGATACCATTACATAGCGTTGGGCCGAAAGGCAAGAACTCAAGTGCGGCTAAATCGTTGAAGAAGAAGACGAAAAAAAGGACCAAGTTAGCACTATAGTCCTTACCACGCACGCCATGTAACCACATGATCACTCTTTCTAGCCATTTAGCCCTCGATAGATGTCTCGGACATTCTTCTTCATCGAATTCTCCATATCGACTACTTGTAACCACTCTTTTGTTTGTATGTCATCCGAGCCTAATAGCGATTGTACGTTGTGCCAATTATGCCAGCACAGACTTACAAGTAGGCCAGCACTTCCGTTTTCTGTGATGCTTTTTATGTACTAGGGTAGCTTTCCTATGTCCTACATCAGTCACCTCTTACGACAAGCCATGTAGGACGTAGTGGTACTATTCTTTGCTAGAGACTAGAAAGGCAGTAAACTCCCACAAGTGCAAATATTCTTTGCCCACATTGTAAAAGAACATTTCAAGCCCGCATCAGGCTCACTAGTCATCAACACACACACAGACAAACATAACGCAACTACTTTCCTTTTGGATAAAATATGGTGGTCATCATCACCCATGATGGACGAGCATCATCATCATCATCATCATCATTCCATGCTCCCCTTGTGAGCCCAGACAGTACACATGTCGGATAGTAAACATATTTCTCTTATCGCTAATCTCGACCTTGACATGGTTACCATGACAACATAATGTTTGTTTCCTCTGCCAAACTCGTATTCTTGTCTTAGTCATCATGATTTAGATAAAAGGTGGTTTAATGTTGAATTACTGCCCCCTCAAGGGTCCGGCCACCATCTGTTAGATTATTTTACGTAGAAAACTGTGGGAGGATCTCTATGTCAATGAGGTTTAACCTTATCGTACAATCATTTTTGTTTCTATCTCTGGACGAAATTATATCGTAACTTATACTGACTGATTGACTGACTAATTGACTGACTGATTGATTTATTGCCTGATTTATTGATTGACTGATTGAATGATTGATTTATTGGTTTATTTATTTATTGATGAATTTTAAAAAATGGATGGATTTAATTATTTACTTATGATTTATTGATTGGTTTATTGGACCAACATCATTACACTTCGGTAAATAACTATATGTGCTCCAATCTCTTTCTTACACATAACGATCTAGGTAACAGTGTATTAACTCACAAACACTGGCGATGATTGTGGATGTAACTCGGAAACACCGGCGGTTATTGTGGATGTAACTCACAAACACCGGCGATGATTGTGGATGTAACTCACAAACACTGGCGATGATTGTGGATGTAACTCGGAAACACCGGCGGTTATTGTGGATGTAACTCACAAACACCGGCGATGATTGTGGATGTAACTCGGAAACACTGGCGATGATTGTGGATGTAACTCGGAAACACTGGCGATGATTGTGGATGTAACTCGGAAACACTGGCGATGATTGTGGATGTAACTCGGAAACACCGGCGATGATTGTTGATGTAATAGCGAAGATGGTGACAATATTAGTAAGAATTTGGTTTTAATTAGTTTCGAAAATAAATTTTGCACAGGGAGCAACTTTACAGTTTAAATTTTTAATTGCAATGGTTCTCTTAAGTGCTTTACTGTGACAAGTCCTGTTCTAATTCCTAGGCTGGGGCCATTAGCATTGAAGCCTCAGTGCACTATCTTACAAACATATTCCAGCTCCATCCTGAAAAAACTCAGCACACAGTTATCTTTACTGATAGTAAGTGCTACAAGCACTAGAAAATGCAAACCCTGAGAGCTCTGCGTGCCAGTCCCTGGCTCTATCCATCAGTTCATTCATCAACACCTTTGCCGTCAAGCTTACCTTACAGTGGATACCAGGACACAGCAACATACAGGAAAATAAAAGAGCAGACATCCTTGCAAAGGCAGGAGTAAATAGTCAACAACATGACAGACCAATAACTCTGCAGACTGCTAAACAAATAATAAGTAACAAAAAGGAGGAGTGGATGAATGAATGGGCAATGGGCAAAACAGGCAGAGTCCTCTTTAAACACATGACCACTCCAAATCCAAAAGATGCCATAAATCACCCTTACACGACAAGAACAAGTCATTATTTCCTGCCTTAGGACACAACATGTGCCCTTGAATGCTCCTACCTACATCGCATCCAAGCAAACATTACCCCCCAATGTCAACTATGTGACTAATTATAACAAACTGTCGCACAGAACGGGAGTTGTTAGTCTATTATAACAAACTGTGCACAGAACGGAGTTGTTAGTCTATTATAACAAACTGTCGCACAGAACGGGAGTTGTTAGTCTATTATAACAAACTGTCGCACAGAACGGGAGTTGTTAGTCTATTATAACAAACTGTCGCACAGAACGGGAGTTGTTAGTCTATTATAACAAACTGTCGCACAGAACGGGAGTTGTTAGTCTATTATAACAAACTGTCGCACAGAACGGGAGTTGTTAGTCTATTATAATAAACTGTCGCACAGAACGGGAGTTGTTAGTCTATTATAACAAACTGTCGCACAGAACGGGAGTTGTTAGTCTATTATAACAAACTGTCGCACAGAACGGGAGTTGTTAGTCTATTATAAAAAACTGTCGCACAGAACGGGAGTTGTTAGTCTATTATAACAAACTGTCGCACAGAACGGGAGTTGTTAGTCTATTATAATAAACTGTCGCACAGAACGGGAGTTGTTAGTCTATTATAACAAACTGTCGCACAGAACGGGAGTTGTTAGTCTATTATAACAAACTGTCGCACAGAACGGGAGTTGTTAGTCTATTATAACAAACTGTCGCACAGAACGGGAGTTGTTAGTCTATTATAACAAACTGTCGCACAGAACGGGAGTTGTTAGTCTATTATAACAAACTGTCGCACAGAACGGGAGTTGTTAGTCTATTATAACAAACTGTCGCACAGAACGGGAGTTGTTAGTCTATTATAACAAACTGTCGCACAGAACGGGAGTTGTTAGTCTATTATAACAAACTGTCGCACAGAACGGGAGTTGTTAGTCTATTATAACAAACTGTCGCACAGAACGGGAGTTGTTAGTCTATTATAACAAACTGTCGCACAGAACGGGAGTTGTTAGTCTATTATAACAAACTGTCGCACAGAACGGGAGTTGTTAGTCTATTATAACAAACTGTCGCACAGAACGGGAGTTGTTAGTCTATTATAACAAACTGTCGCACAGAACGGGAGTTGTTAGTCTATTATAACAAACTGTCGACAGAACGGAGTTGTTAGTCTATTATAACAAACTGTCGCACAGAACGGGAGTTGTTAGTCTATTATAACAAACTGTCGCACAGAACGGGAGTTGTTAGTCTAAACCATAGATTTCCAAACTGTTTCGACCCACCGCTTACTTTGTACAACATCAACTTTGTACAACATCAACTTTGTACAACATCAACTTTGTACAACATCAACTTTGTACAACATCAACTTTGTACAACATCAACTTTGTACAACATCAACTTTGTACAACATCAACTTTGTACAACATCAACTTTGTACAACATCAACTTTAGTCATCAACATCAACTTTGTACAACATCAACTTTGTACAACATCAACTTTGTACAACATCAACTTTGTACAACATCAACTTTGTACAACATAAACTTTGTACAACATAAACTTTGTACAACATCAACTTTGTACAATACATCAACTTTGTCAACATCAACTTTGTACAACATCAACTTGTACAACATCAACTTTGTACAACATCAACTTTGTACAACATCAACTTTGTACAACATCAACTTTGTACAACATCAACTTTCTACAACATCAACTTTGTACAACATCAACTTTGTACAACATCAACTTTGTACAACATCAACTTTGTACAACATCAACTTTGTACAACATCAACTTTGTACAACATCAACTTTGTACAACATCAACTTTGTATCAACATCAAGCTTTGTACAACATCAACTTGACAACATCAACTTTGTACAACATCAACTTTGTACAACATCAACTTTTGTACAAATCAACTTGTACAACATAACTTTGTACAACATCAACTTTGTACAACATCAACTTTGTACAACATCAACTTTGTACAACATCAACTTTGTACAACATCAACTTTGTACAACATCAACTTTGTACAACATCAACTTTGTACAACATCAACTTTGTACAACATCAACTTTGTACAACATCAACTTTGTACAACATCAACTTTGTACAACATCAACTTTGTACAACATCAACTTTGTACAACATCAACTTTGCACAACATCAACTTTGTACAACATCAACTTTGTACAACATCAACTTTGTACAACATCAACTTTGTACAACATCAACTTTGTACAACATCAACTGTACGCAACACAACTTTGTCAACATCAACTGTACAACATCAACTTGTACAACATCAACTTGTACAACATCAACTTTGTACAACATAAACTTTGTAACGCCCTCTCCACCGCTTACTTTGTACAACATAAACTTTGTACAACATCAACTTTGTACAACATCAACTTTGTACAACATAAACTTGTAACGCCCTCTCCACCGCCCACTTTGTACAACATAAACTTTGTACAACATCAACTTTGTACAACATCAACTTTGTACAACATCAACTTTGTAACGCCCCTCTCCCACCGCTTACTTTGTACAACATCAACTTTGTAACGCCCCTCTCCCACCGCTTACTTTGTACAACATCAACTTTGTACAACATCAACTTTGTACAACATAAACTTTGTACAACATCAACTTTGTACAACATCAACTTTGTACACATCAACTTTGTACAACATAAACTTTGTACAACATCAACTTTGTACAACATCAACTTGTACATCAACTTAAATCAACTTTGTACAACATCAACTTTGTACAACATCAACTTTGTACAACATCAACTTTGTACAACATCAACTTTGTACAACATCAACTTTGTACAACATCAACTTTGTACAACATCAACTTTGTACAACATCAACTTTGTCAACATCAACTGTACAACATCAACTTTGTACAACATCAACTTTGTACAACATCAACTTTGTACAACATCAACTTTGTACAACATCAACTGTACAACATCAACTGTACAACATCAACTTTGTACAACATCAACTTGTACAACATCAACTTTGTACAACATCAACTTTGTCAAGCATCAACTGTACAACATCAACTTGTACACATCAACTTTGTACAACATCAACTTTGTACAACATAAACTTTGTACAACATAAACTTTGTAAGCCTCTCCCACCGTACTTTGTACAACATAAACTTTGTAAACATCAACTTTGTACAACATCAACTTTGTCAACATAAACTTTGAACGCCCTCTCCCACGCCCACTTTGTACAACATAAACTTTGTACAACATCAACTTATACAACATCAACTTTGTACAACATCAACTGTAACGCCCCTCTCCACCGCTTACTTTGTACAACATCAACTTTGCATAACGCCCTCTCCCAACGCTTACTTTGTACAACATCAACTTTGTACAACATAACTTGTACAACATAACTTTGTACAACATCAACTTTGTACAACATCAACTTTGTACAACATCAACTTTGTACAACATAAACTTTGTACAACATCAACTTTGTACAACATCAACTTTGTACAACATCAACTTTGTACAAATCAACTTTGTAAACATCAACTTTGTACAACATCAACTTTGTATAACATCAACTTTGTACAACATAACTTTGTACAACATCAACTTTGTACAACATCAACTTTGTACAACATCAACTTTGTAGCAACATCAACTTGTACAACATCAACTTTGTACAACATCAACTTTGTACAACATCAACTTTGTACAACATCAACTTTGTACAACATCAACTTTCTACAACATCAACTTTGTACAACATCAACTTTGTACAACATCAACTTTGTACACATCAACTTTGTACAACATCAACTTTGTACAACATCAACTTTGTACAACATCAACTTTCTACAACATCAACTTTGTACAACATCAACTTTGTACAACATCAACTTTGTACAACATCAACTTTGTACAACATCAACTTTGTACAACATCAACTTTGTACAACATCAACTTTGTACAACATCAACTTTGTACAACATAAACTTTGTAACGCCCTCTCCACCGCTTACTTTGTACAACATCAACTTTGTAACGCCCTCTCCACCGCTTACTTTGTACAACATCAACTTTGTACAACATAAACTTGTACAACATAAACTTTGTCAACATCAACTTTGTACAACATCAACTTTGTACAACATCAACTTTGTACAACATCAACTTTGTACAACATAAACTTTGTACAACATCAACTTTGTACAACATAAACTTTGTACAACATCAACTTTGTACAACATAAACTTTGTACAACATCAACTTTGTACAACATCAACTTTGTACAACATCAACTTTGTAACGCCCCTCTCCCACCGCTTACTTTGTACAACATCAACTTTGTAACGCCCTCTCCACCGCTTACTTTACATACATCAACTTTGTACAACATCAACTTTGTACAACATCAACTTTGTACACATCAACTTTGTACAACATCAACTTTGTACAACATAAACTTGTGACAACATAAACTTTTACAACATCAACTTTGTACAAATAAACTTGTACAACATAAACTTTATACAACATAAACTTTGTACAACATCAACTTGTACAACATCAACTTTGTACAACATAAACTTTGTACAACATAAACTTTGTAACGCCCCTCTCCCACCGCTTACTTTGTACAACATAAACTTTGTAACGCCCCTCTCCCACCGCTTACTTTGTACAACATAAACTTTGTAACGCCCTCTCCACCGCTACTTTGTACAACATAAACTTTGTAACGCCCTCTCCCACGCTTACTTTGTACAACATAAACTTTGTAACGCCCTCTCCCACCGCTTATTTGTACAACATAAACTTTGTAACGCCCTCTCCACCGCTACTTTGTACAACATCAACTTTGAACGCCCTCTCCCACCGCTTACTTTGTACAACATCAACTTTGTAACGCCCTCTCCACCGCTTACTTTGTACAACATAAACTTTGTAACGCCCTCTCCACCGCTACTTTGTTACAACATCAACTTTGTAACGCCCCTCTCCACCGCTTACTTGTACAACATCAACTTTGTAACGCCCTCTCCCACCGCTTACTTTGTACAACATCAACTTGTAACGCCCTCTCCCACCGCTTCACTTTGTACAACATCAACTTTGTAACGCCCTCTCCACCGCTTACTTTGTACAACATCAACTTTGTAACGCCCCTCTCCCACCGCTTACTTTGTACAACATAAACTTTGCAACGCCCTCTCCCACCGCTTACTTTGACAACATAAACTTTGTAACGCCCTCTCCCACCGCTTCTTGTACAACATCAACTTGTAACGCCCCTCTCCTACCGCTTACTTTGTACAACATCAACTTTGTAACGCCCTCTCCCACCGCTTACTTTGTACAACATCAACTTGTAACGCCCTCTCCCACCGCTTACTTTGTACAACATAAACTTTGTAACGCCCTCTCCACCGCTTACTTTGTACAACATAAACTTTGTAACGCCCTCTCCACCGCTTACTTTGTCAACAAAACTTTGTAACGCCCCTCTCCCACGCTTACTTGTACAACATAAACTTTGTAACGCCCCTCTCCACCGTTACTTTGTACAACATAAACTTTGTAAGCCCCCTTCCACATTATAACAGTCTGCCAACGCCCCCTCTCCACATATTTACATGCTCTGTTTTCTTTTGACATAGAAAATTGATATATATATCTGTCACACATGGTCGATTTTGAAATAATTATATTCATGAAAATAGAAAATTGATGAAAAAATGGATCGTGTGAGACGGGCATAAGATGAATTAAATGCATAATTCAAATTTTAAATGATTATTCAATCGCAAAATCACGAACATAATTTATTTTAAAATATTTATTATTAATTTCCTCTTTAAGGAACCACCTACCCCTACCGTCTGAGCAATCCCCAAATTCTTCTGAACCACTATCGCCCATAGAACGCTTTAGCGCCACTGGGAGGGCGGTACCGCCATCTTTGGAAACGCTGGTCTAAACACACTGAAATGCATTCCTAGAGAGATCGGACAATTATGGACATGTGCAATGTGAGATGAAGATAATCCTCAAATGAATAATGCTCAGATGACCGCTGGATCGGAAAAGTAAATGCTCAACTTGAACACATGACTTATGTTTATCCACGTATAGGACTAGAACTTGATCTCTTATTAACTAGTGATCTCACCCGAGTGGTTACCGGGGCCCAAATTTGGGGTGTAAAGAATAGAACCACTGCTATCTGCCACGCATGTCGTAAGAGGCGACTAAGGAGGTTTGCTGAAATCGTATGCACATGTCCTAAACATGTGAAATCTATGCGTTTAGGGCCTACAAACCAATGTGCAACGTATACACGTTCTTGGCAAAGATCAAACATATCAGGTGATTCAAATTGGTCGTAAAGAACAATGCAAAGAAGAGAGGAAGAGATTAGTGATCTCTTGGAAAACATCCGAAGGCTCCCTGGGAGTGAATCGAGTACCTTCTTCTTCTTCTGCGTTCTCACTAGATTGGGATTTCAGATTCTCTAATAAAGGCAGTCGTCTGCCTCAGATTATCAGCCACGCCATACAGTTTGTCTTGGACGGTAGTGTAAGTGGGCCTCTTTCTTCTCAAGTCTGCATACTGGAGGCAGTTCTGTGGGATATAATTCCTATGATTTCTGCTTCCTCGTTTGTGCCACCTCTTCAAGCAGTAAGTTTTGGCCACCCTCGTGATGGTAGGTCTGACATTCTTACTGCGTGGCTGAATCTCCGTTGCAGATTGACGACCGTAGAATCCGTTATCCAATTCCTCATTGTGAGGGGCCGTTGCACCATGTTATACGCCTTACGGCATGGTGCATCCGTTTTCTGCAAGCATTTGTTTCGGATTAGCATTCCTAGCGGACACATGCATCCGATTTCAGCCAACCTCCTTAGTAGCCTCTTACGACGTGCGTGGCAGGCAACAGTGGTTCTATTCTTTACACCTCAAATTTGGGCCCCGGTAACCACTCGGCGAATTAACTACCTAACGATTGAGCCACAGAGCTCCTAAAGAAATAAGAAAAATTATAAATATTGCAACTTTTTTATATTCTCAAAGTTACATTGGGACTGTAGCCGGTGTTACGAAGTCGAGCACTGTCAGTGCCATCTTCTTTAATGACAAAGTGATCGAAAAATGCAAAACTATTCACTAAAGTGCTTCTTTTTCGAAAACGCCATATCGACCACTTGTTAACCAGTCTTTGTGAGTTGTATGGGATCTGAGCCTAAGAGCGATTGTGCGCTATGACAGTTATGCGCTTACTAGTAGGCCAGCACATCCGATTTCTACGATGCTTTTTATTTATTAGGGTAGCTTCCATAGACCACTACCTCAGTCGCCTCTTACGACATGCTTTGTAGGTTGCAGTATTACTATTCTTTGCTCTCCCCCTGCTCCCCATCCCCATGGGTCCGCAACACATGGGTGACACTGAAGTTCGATAATTGAAAGGTTTTAAAGCCGAAGGATTGACTTCATTACACCGGGTTTTACCCCATATGGCTCGGTCCCTCTCCGCAGAAATGGCATGCCACTTGCCGAGAGTATTGCACAATTCACGAACTCCGTAGCTCCAGCAACAATCCTAGGTGTCTCTGGAAAAACTGCACTCGTGAACAGAATGGCGCGGTCAGGATTCGAACCCACGACCTTCGACTCACAAGGCAAAGGGCTTAACCACTTAGCCACAGATACCCCTAGTACGATAATGATGGTCTTGTCAATCAATAAATCAATCAATAAATCAATCAATCAATCAATCTTGTTTACAACTGATGTAACTTATAGAATACCATCAGTCTGTGCAAAAAATCCTCTCCAAAAAATTAGACTATCATTTTACCAATACTTGAATCTCGAACAACGAGGACAACGTCGAGTGTGCTAGAAGGATTAACTTAACATAAGAAAGGAAGACAAGACAGCTAGACACAATTTCACTGACCTTCTGGGACACAGAAGTGGCGACTATTGGACTTTGGCTTTGTTAAGAACTGTCTGAAAAATCTCCGCGAGGAAGCTCTCACTTCCGCGTGGAGCACTTACTTACACCTCCCGTTAAACCCCCAGGAAGTAATTGCTGCTCTGATGAGACATCTCGATCACCGTTTTCCAGTAAATGCCCGGTAGGGAAATAAGCATAATTCTGTAGAGTGGTTCTCAACTCGGTAAATTACACCCTGCCAACATAAACGGGTCCATGTGGCGTGAAGTGAATAAACGATTTTTAAAAAACCAAAGAGGAAGCATCGAAGCCAATGAATCATTATCATCATTATCATCATTATCATCATTATCATCATTATCATAATTCAGATCGGGAGTCTTTGTGGCGTAGAGGTTAGGTGCACGCCTCTCTTTCCAAAAGGTTCTCGGTTTGCTATTTCGTGTAGCCATCTGGATATTTTCCCAGAGATCCCTGATCTCAGTGAGCTCCTAGTCCTATCGGAGACGGACGATAAAACGTAGGTCCTGTGTTCATCCATCAATCTTTATTTAATAAAGGGACATTCAACCAAACCCTTCACAAACCCTCCACTCAAACATTCAATAACCCTACAAACACCATCCACCCAAACATTCCCAAACCTCACAAACCCTCCACCCAAACATTCAACCAACCACACAACTCCACCAACACAACCAACTACAAACCCACCAATTCACTACACAAACCCTACACATTCAACCTAACTACACCTCCACAAACTTCACCTAACCAACTCCCACATTCAACCAACCAAACTCACCCAAACATTCACCACCCACTCACCACATTCAACTCACCCACACTACAAACCTACAACTCCACCCAAACACACAACCACAACCCTCCACCAAACATAACAACCACAAACCCTCCACAAAATTCACAACTCCAACCCCCACCAAACATTCAACCTAACCCCACAAACCCTCCACACAAACATTCAAACAAAACCATCCACACACAGATTCCACCAAACCATCCATACAAAGCATTCACCCATCTATCCACCCATCCGTCAATCCATTCATCAACCCATCCATCAACCCATCCATCAACCCATCCATCAACTCATCCATCAACCCATCCACCAACCGATCCATCCATCCATCCATCAACCCATCCAAGAACCTATCCATCAACCCATCCATCAACCCATCAACTCATCCAACAAACCACTTTACCCAACAATCCGATCATCCATCAACCCATCCAACAAACCACTCACCCAACAATCCGATCATCCATCAACCCATCAACCCACCCATCAATCCATCCATCAACCCATTAACCCATCCAACAAACCACTCACCTAACAATCCGACCATCCATCAACCCATTAACCCATCCAACAAACCACTCACCCAACAATCCGACCATCCATCAACCCATTAACCCATCCAACAAACCATCACCCAACAATCCGACCATCCATCAACCCATTAACCCATCCAACAAACCACTCACCCAACAATCCGACCATCCATCAACCCATTAACCCATCCAACAAACCCTCCACCCAACAATCCGACCATCTATCAACCCATTAACCCATCCAACAAACCACTCACCCAACAATCCGACCATCCATCAACGCCGATACACATTTCTAGATGTGATTACCAATCAATCTAGCATCTCCTCTTCCCAGCACTCTACCTCGATATCGCCTCCGGCATACAACCAACACACACACATACACACACAACACACCAGCCACCCACACACACCCACACACACCCACATACACACATATGTCATTAGTTTGGATTAATCAAAAGAACCAATTTCCGTTTTATTGTCAAAACTAAATATGATAATTGCAGTTCGGATAAACGAAACATTATATATATGATTGGTAATTGTCCGTCTGTGTCCGAGGTTCTCAAGGGAATCACATAATAGTACCACTTCGACCTACAAGACATGTAGAAGCCATCTACCTATAAGAAGAGGCTGAGGTAGGGGGTCTAGTGAACTACCCTAGTAAATAAAAAGCGTTGTGAAATCGGACGTTCTGGCCTACTTGTAGGTATTTAACTGACCAAGCTCACTTCCGCGGGATTTGAACCATGTGAGCTTGGGTTGTGATCGAGCTGACTACCGTTTAAGCTACAGACGCCCACGATAAATGGATAGAGAGACAGACAGACAGACAGATAGAGACAGACAGACAGATAGACGATAGACAGACAGACAGATAGACAGACAGACAGACAGATAAATATATAGATAGATAGACATATAGACAGATAGACAGATAGATAGACAGATAGATAGATCTGCCATGTGCAAACATAGATAGCCTCAAATCTCAACAACTACTGTTGTAGTTGCCAGTAATCGATACTCACATACAACAATACAAAACGAATACGCAAGAATCGATTGTTAACTACTCGGTAACAGAAGATAAATGAAAAAAATAAACAATAAAATAGTTTCTTTGATCCATTTGAACGAACCCGGCTTCTACATGGACTTAATTGGCAGATCAGATTCATGGATGGGTGGGGATATGACCAGGCAATTGTCATTAAAGTACAACGCACGAGTCATGCGCAAGGTTCCATTGTCATTTCCGGTTTTTATTCTTCATGGAGGAGTCGGATATGTATAGTTTTGTTGTATCGATACCGTAGTCAACGATACCCCCATGTTTCAACTCATCTGCTGCAGAAAGTAATTACTAGTTTGAAATGATAATGGTGGTCTATATGGCTAGAGGTAAGGGGCCCGTCTCTCGCTCCAATGGGGCTCGGATCGTTTCTCCCGAGGAAAGCAAAACAAGTTAAAGTAATACGGTATATTGTCATCATCACCCGTGATGGACGAACTTCAGGGTAATACGGTATGTGGTCATCATCACCGGTGATGGACGAACATCAGGGTAATACGGTATGTGGTCCTCATCACCGGTGATGGACGGACATCAGGGTAATACGGTATGTGGTCACCTTCATCAGTGAGGGACGAACCTCAGGGTAATACGGTGTTATACCCGTATTTTTCATTGATTGTCGGTAACAATGGGTGATGTGATCAACATCATGTCAGTCGTCTTTACTTCCGTGCTTTTCATGACCAAATTGAGGCTGAGTCGACTTAAGAGACGTTGCGGTCAGAAAAAAACAATTTCACGCTCCCTGTAGAATTGAACCCGGACCACTAGTCTAAGAAGCGAATTAAACTAACAACTACGCTACTGTGACTCTCTCCCCGTGTGCAGCTATCGGGATATTTTTCCCAGAGATAGCAGATCTTAATATAATAATATCGTGTTCATTGTTCATATCGAAGACGGACGATCAAACAGAGGATCCCATGTTCAAGTTCAGGCGGTAAAGGAACCATTGACAGTTCAAATTTAATAAGAGTAGAACAATCACTTGAACAGAATTCAATCACAACACAGTCCAGAGTGCTAACTGTTTGCACATCATCTTGAAACAGTTCACCACCACATCTTCAGGTGCCAAACGCTAGATGACATCAGGAAGACCCTCCTTCCTACAAGGCCAGATAAATGGAAGACATTATACAGAACAAAAGAACAGCTTACAAACACATGCAGATACCACTACATAGCATTGGGCCGAAGGGTAAGAGCTCAAGTGCAGCATGATATCCAGGAAAATCTCATTTGAAAAATTCTACAAAATGTCCACTATCTTTAAAATTACATCGGGACCTTTGCCGGTGCTACAGAGTTCGTGCACTGCCACTGAAGATTTTCTGTCTAAGAAAGAGATCTTAGCACACATAGTTATTGACCGAAATGCAAAGATCATGATCCTTTCAATGGTTAGAAGGAGATGGAACCAATTCTCTTCATGAAATATGAAGGTTTTCATTTTTTTAAAATCACTTTCCCCTCGCCATTCAGCCGAGCCTTATTCCGACTTCAGAAGTATTTGTAATTTATATCTTTGGGTAAAGGTTTGCTGTAGTTCCACCATCAACTGTATGCATATAGAAAACTTTTTGCCCAAATTGGCTTCGAACCCAGAATCTCCACGACACTTGTCTACTATCGCAGCTTGTTATCAACGTCCGTATCGACAACCTTCTGTTATGCGTTCTATTTTGGGGATATCTTTCTCTGTGGGTTTCAGAACAAGGTCAGTTTTGCTATATTATTTGTTGATTTTTTTAAAATCATTCAAATCTAAAGAGTTTAAAGTTTAAAGTTTAAAGGCGTAGAATTAACTTCAATGCACTGTGTTTTACCCCATATATTGCTCAGTCCCTCTCCGCAGAAATTACACGCTACTTGCCGAAAGTATTGCACAAAGCAGGAACTCCGTAGCTCCAGTGACAATCCTAGCGATCTCTGAAAAAATGCATTCCTGAACAGAACGGGGGGTCCGGATTCCAACCCACGACCTTGGGAACACAAGGCAAGGACATAATCAAATTAACCACATAGACCCTAAGCACTTCAGTGCTGCAATACACCCTTCGTCTTCTACTATCATATCCAATGAAAATCTTGAAAAAAATGATTCAAATTGTATTCAAATTTATTAACAATTCTCGATCATTCTTTATTTTGCTTTATAATCGTAACCTACTAGCTGGCACCATTACTACAACACCCAAAGATTAAGATGGAAGTGAAAAGACAGATGATAAAAAGTATTTTCCTACCAACACTTTGGTATCAGTGCCAAACTTGGTCTCTTACAGCAACACATCACAGAAAGCTCACCACATGTGAAATGAAATGTTTGAGGAAGGCAATGGGAGTCACCAAGAAAGATAGACTACGAAATGAGGACATCAGAAGCAGAGTGGGCATAACTTCATGCACCGAATACATCGAAAGACAACAAATGCAGTGGTTTGGACATTTAATGAGAATAAAATACAACCAACCACCAATAACAGCACACAATAAAAAGAGATCGGGTACTAGAGCTAAGGGAAGACCAAGAAAATATGGATAGACAATATCAAGACTACACTACATAGACACGGATATAACATAGCAAGGGCGACTCATCTACCCTAGAACGCAAATTAAAGCTCCCATCCCTACGCTTAACGGCAAGAGTGGACGGCAAGAGTGGACAGCCAACTACATCTTCCACCTGGGAATAGACAATAGACAATCTTATCCAAAAATCTAACCATTCAGAATGAAATGGCATCAATTTTTCTAAATATTATATGTCAGATTGCACCCACTTTGTACAGAAGTCTCCATGGCGAAGTGGTTAATTCCTTTGCCTGTCGTAGTGAAAGGTTGGGGGTTCGATTTCGGACCGATGCATATGCTATGTTTTTCATGATATTGTTAGGATTGTTGGTGGAGCTACTGATATTTTTATTTCTCAATTAAAACGAGCGAGCGACAATTAGAGTCCGCTCATTTTTTTCCGATCCAGAAGCACTTTAGCTTTTCAGCTCTTCGGCTCGGTGCCATGGACATCGTAACCCTTCGGTTCGGTGCCACGAACACCGTGAATCTGGAGAACCTGTGGTTTTCTGCCAGCCCACTGAATTAAACCGCACTCACAGGGGGCTTGTCACCCGTCGTCCAACTTTCTACGAACACGCTGGGCAGGCGGGCAGAGTCCGCTCATAAAGAGTACGACCAGAGACCGGAGAAAGTGAAGAATAACTGATGTAGCTCCACAAGGAACGGAGAGGGATAATAGTATATCAAATAGTAGCATGTACCTTGCGGAACGTCGCTTTTATTACAACCCGCCTGAAAAACTCTGTCTCTAGCACGTTCTCCCGCTTCCTTCAACGTCATGTTCAAGGTTCCTTTAATGTCCTGCTGCCACCATCGTTTTGATCAACCCCTGCCTCGTACTCCAGAAACCATGCCTTCCATTACCGTTCTCTTCAAACCACTGTGACATTTAACGTAGCCAAAATATTTCATCTTCAGAGACATGATGTTATTTATGAGCCAATGCTCCTTGATATGCAGGTCTTATAGGATGTCTTTGTGTTTTTCTCTGTCCAGAACATGATGTTATTAATGAGCCAATGCTCCTTGATATGCAGGTCTTGTAGGATGTCTTTGTTTTTCTCTTCTCTGTCCAGAACATGATGTTATTTATGAGCCAATGCTCCTTGATGTCAGGTCGTAGGATGTCTTTGTTTTTCTCTGTCCAGAACATGATGTTATTTATGAGCCAATGCTCCTTGATATGCAGGTCTTGTAGGATGTCTTTGTTTTTTCTCTGTCCAGAACATTATTTATGAGCCAATGCTCCTTGATATGCAGGTCGTGTAGGATGTTCTAAGAACTTTTCTTAATAGTAAGAAGAACAATATTACGTTTTCTTCTCTTTTAGAAGTCAGTACTTTTATTTCATGTTTCTGTGCTACAAATAAAGAATCGGTTTGATTTCGAATTTTGTTATCTTACTTGTCCAAGTATTAAAATAAAGAATCATGTGGCTTGGCGAGTATGACAACAGAGAATATCCTAGAGAACTGCCCACAGTATGCAAACCTGAGAAGAAAGAAGTGGCCCATTTTCAACAGCGTCCAACAAACTGTCTGACGTTACTGATAATCTGAGGCAGACGACTGCCTTTATTAGAGAATCCGAAATCCCAATCTAGTAAGAAAGCAGAAGAAGAAGACGAAAATAAAGAATAGGTCTCATTTCGACTTCTGTCATCTTGCTTGTTGATCATCATCAGGTGCCGTGCCGGCTAACGTAGGCGATCATGGATCTCCCCAAATGTATCTCTCTGGTGTTTGCTATCAACTCAGATGTCGACGCTCTTCCATACCATGAAGTCAGGCTATCCACAAATTTTCTCTCTCTGTCTTCCTCTGTCTCGTCTCATCTCGATTTTACCGGTTGTCACAATGTGTTCTAAACCTCCCTCCTCATCACATGCCCGAAAAGGATGACTGCCCTTTCTTATATTGATAATATTTTTCTCTGTGTCTTGACCTAATTGAACACCTCCACCATTCGTCATTTTAGCAGTCCGTGGGATTCTCATCATTCTTCTGTAAAATCCCCATCTCTGTGGCCCTCAGAGATTTTTCCATCTGTTTGTTCATTGTCTTGCTTCTTGCAGCATAACAAATCAAATTTTTAAAAATTACTTGCAAAATGAGAAAAAATCCCAAAACGACATCCTATTGATAAGGACAATGTAATAATTTATTTCCCCTAATCTGTTGTTCATTTTGTGTTTCAAAATAACTTCACACAAAATAATAACACTCTATTGGCACATGCAAAGGACCTATTTTTATACAAAGCCTCTACGTCATTGTTCTATCAAGCAAAGAAACGACACATTAAATCGATTATATATTTGCTTAAGCCAGAAAAAACCACAAAAAACCCACAATAGAGTTCTTAACTAAATTTAGAATTTAAGCATTTTTGGGGGGTTTATGTACAAAAGGACATCATTCACCCAAAAAATCCTCCAAAAATTCAAAAACCCAACAAATAAATTTGATTAATTTCGGAAGAATTTCCGATTATATATATACATATTTTTTTTTTTTTTTTTAAATTTGCTTTCCGGAATCTCCCGAACCTCAACGAACCACGAAATTATTACGGGAAAATGAATAAGTCCCCTCCCTTGCGTAATAACTAAATTGCGAATTATATAATGAGGGAACAATTAGTTATATTCTGTATTTTTGTTGTGTTGTTTTTCAAAGTTATCTCTAAATTGTTTCGTTTGTTCGTTTCCGCAAAATGTATTTTTAAGATGTGGCCGCAAGATCAGACGATGAATATAAAAAAGAAAAACAGGGCAGAGCTTGGAACAAAACAAGTTATGATGACTCATTTATAAAAAGGGATGTAGTTTTTAATTACCTTGTTCAAAGCTCGTTCGTTAATGAAAGTGTTTATACATCTAATAAGGGAATATTATTTGTCGACACATTAAGCTGGGATGACCAGGAAACGCGTTTGGCCATCTTTGTTTAAATGGGTAATTTAGAACATCAATAATGGATGTTCTTGCAGATGTTGGAAGCGGTCATATCTGGCCTTTTTCGTCTTAACAGATGGTCGATTGGCAAGAGTGTAGCTGTGACGACTTCTGAGTTTGCGTTTGTTTCTTTTGCCTTCTAGTTCATCCTGTTGGAGGGAATGGCTATGCCGGGGGCATACATCCATTGCCCTAGAGCAGAGTGCCTCATACTAGACAAGTAGATAGGATAGTAGAAACGAGCTAGATAGTATAAGGAAACACCGTAGGGTTTGCACACCAAAGCTGCGCACTATGATGAGAATAGTAGCACCAGAACGAGACTAGTTTGACGTAGATTAGTTAGGACTGCTTAGCGACGATAGTGACAACATAGGATACCGATGTAAAGACTGAGCAGGAAGAGACGTGTTTGTAAACAACACAGACAACATCAATAAATAAACATGTTCTAAACACAAGAAAAGCATTTGTATGTCATTAACATCTTGCACTCAGAGATCATTAACATCTTGCACTCAGAGATTATTAACATCTTGCACTCAGAGATTATTAACATCTACTATGTGTCATTAACATCTTGCACTCAGAGATTATTAACATCTTGCACTCAGAGATTATTAACATCATGCACTCAGAGATTATTAACATCTACTATGATGTAACAACTACCAGCCCTGCAATCGCCCATATTCTCCTACTACAATACCTATTGTCTATTTTCTTTCCCCAGGTGGAAGATAGAATAGGTTATCTTGGATTTTCCGAAAGGAGTTAATTCTTATTTGTCATGCTTATTTGACGCTCTTGCCGTTAAGCGTAGGTGTGGGAGCTTTTATTTGCCATCCATGGACAGATGAGTCGTCCATGTTGTGTTATGTCCTTGTTTATTTAGTGTGGTCTATATATTATCTAAATAATGAATATAAAATGGAACGAATTCAGGAGAAGTGATGAAATCAGAGACATGTCTGGTCAACCACTAGTAACAACTGTTATAAGAGAGAGAAGATGGAGATATGTTGGTCACACCTTGAGGAGAAATGATCAATGAATATCAAAGCTGGCATTGAAGTGGGATGCAATGGGTTCAAAAAAGAGAGGTCGACCTAAGGAGACCATAAAACGAACTTTGCTGAGAGAGACAATAAATATCGGTCTCAGTTCCATGGAGGAGATTGAGCGAGTTGCCCAGGATAGAGCGGTATGGAGAAATTACTTGCAGGCCCTATGTAACGTATAACGGTACGAGAGGAATTATTATTTATTATATATTGTCTATCCATCTTTTTCTTGGTCTTCCCTTGGCTCTAGTACCCAATCTCTTTTTATTGTATGCTGTTATTGGTGGTTGGTTGTATTCCATTCTCATTAAACGTCTAAACAACTGCATTTGTTGTCTTTCAATGTTTTCAGTGCATAAAGTTATGCCCACTATACTTCTGATGTCCTCATTTCGTAGTCTATCTTTCCTGGTGACCCCACTGCCTTCCTCAAGCATTTCATTTCACACATGATGAGCTTTCTGTGATGTGTTGCTGTCAGGGTCCACGTCTGGCGCTAGTAACAAAGTGTTGGTAGAAAAATTGTTCACAGAGTTGATCCCCAAGTTTCTAAAAATCTGTGCTGATCACAGACAGTGATCTCAGCTGACGATGTTCAAGTTCCAATACCTAAACTTTCCGTTTTCAGAACAATCTTTGCAAGACGGATTGATTGATTGATTGATTGATTGATTGATTGATTGATTGATAGGACCATCATCATTGCACTTCGGTGAGTACCTATATATGCTCCAATCTCTATCTTACTTAGGAAGATCTCAGCTGCAGTGCACAAATTCCGTAGTACCCTCGAGGGTCCCGCTGTAATTTTGAAGATGGTAAAGATATTTTTGTATGAATTAAAAAAAAAACACGTTTCTAATGAAATTTGAGCTGTCATCGACTTTCCAGCCTGCTCTACTCGATTTTAAACTACCCCGGGTTCTCTTACGTGCTCATATTGAACACATGACCTACGTTTTATCTTCCGTCTCCGATAGGATAAGGAATTCGATCTCACCTATACTGAGAGATCAGGGATCTCTGGAAAAAATATCACAAAGGCTCCACGAAGGAGGAAACCGATTACTTTTTGATCCCCTGAGAGGGAGAGAGAGAGAGAGAGAGAGAGAGAGTGTATGTATGTCCACGTAAAGGAATCAAGTACTAACTTGCGTTGAACTGCATAAACTAATTTCATTGAAACATGAACATTTATTCTTCAAGCAATTCTCCTGCAAAGAAATCTTAAGTAACAAAAATAAAAAAATAAAAAAAGAGCAAAGCCAACTTATTGTACATCTTCAATTTTCCTGCATGCATATTCAATCGTGATTTCTATTGATTTCCTGGAACAAGTCTTCGTGAGAGACGTTCAGTGATTCCTTGATGAGCCGAAGTATTTATATCTGTACGGTTTCTATCATGAGAGACGCGGTAGCGTAGTTGTTAGTTAACTCGCTTCTCAAGGCTGGTGGTGCGGGTTCAACTCCCGCAGTGGGTGTGGAATTTTTTCCTGACTGCGACGTCTCTCAGGTCGACCCAGCCTCAATTGGGTACTAGACAGGCTATGGGAAAGTAAAGGCGGCCGGCGTGATGCTGACCACATCACCCATCGTGTGCCGACGGTCAATGAACGATACAGGCCTAACACTGTATTGTCCTATATACCACATATCAGTGGTGGCTCGTCATTAAGAGCCAGAGGGTCGCCCACCAAAATAATGTGTAGCGTGTATTTATTATTTAATAAATTAAAATATAACCTAACCCAAAGCCATGATTTCCCTAAAATTTGTGTCTGTCTGACCCCACCAGCAAAACGATCACGAGCCGCCACTGCCACATGGTATGAAAGGGTTCCTTTACTTTTACTTACTTACGGTTTCTATCATCTATAAATAAAATAGCTACATTTCAACACAGATTTATATTTGTGACTTTTATTCATGGGCGTCTGTAGCTTCGCGGTAGTGAGCTCGAAAACTAAGGTAAAAAAACTCAACCACTTCCACACAAGCTGTCTACGCAGAATATTAAACATAAACTGGCAGGACAAAATTCCAGATACCGAAGTCCTTACAAGAGCAAAGATCCCAAGCGTCAACACCCTGTTGCAGAAGGCCCAAGTGAGATCACTTGCTCGGATTCCAGATAAACGCATCCCAAAACAATTGATGTATGGCGGACTTGAAGGGGGTAGACGTTCTTCTGGAGGACAGAAAAACGCTTTTTCCGATCACGAAGCACTTGAGCTTTCAGCGCTTCGACTCGGTGCAATGGACATCGTAACCCTTCGGTTCGGTGCCAAGAACACGGTGAATCTTGAGAACATGTGGCTTTTCTGCCAGCCCGCGGAATTGAATCCGCACTCATAGAGGGCTTGTCACACCGTTGTCCAACGCGCTACGAACACGCTAGGCAGGCGGGCATAAAACGCTTTAAAGACACCCTTAAAGTGTCTCTGAAATGCTTCGATATAATACTACCTTCGGGGAATCCCTGACACAAGATCGTCAAATGTAGCGCTGTAACAACACAAGAGGAATCCACATAGCTGAGAATCGTCGTGCCGTTGAAGCACAGAGAAAACGAGCTGTGCGAAAAGACAGAACACACAACATGCACATGTATAACCTTGATCATGTATGCCCCATCTGTGGTTGGGGATTGTGTTCTAGGATTTGACTCTACAGTCACCTCCACACACATCAGAGAGGTTTAGCAGCACACGTCTGAGACTGTTGTCATCATCGCTTGCGATGGGCGGCTATTATGAGTGAGCTCGATCACAACCCGAGTACCCAGTTCAAACTCTCCACGATCTCTATCGTCTATAAATAAAATAGCTTCATTTAAGACAGAAACGCAGACTCCAGAGCACATCCTGCAGTCATGTCCATCATGCATACACCAACATGACCTTATGAACGACGCTTAGAGGGCAAGCTGTGAGGAACTCTCGAGGAACTCAAACTGACATGCAGCTTCATAGAGGCAACCCATCTCATAGTTTAGACGAGCATACGAAACCGAACGCAAAGAAGAAGAAGAAGTAGAAACACGGATTTATTTTTGTGACTTTATTTCGTAGTAATCTGTAGCTTAACCGGTAGTGAGCTCGGTCATAACCGAAGTTAAAACTCCGCGACCAGTAGTTTGGAAGTAAATTTGCTCAAAAGGATTTTTACGAACTGTAAAGATAGACCTCACCGTTCAGAAAGCAATGGAAAACTACTGAACGTATCAGTGTTGCCTAAAAAATCCACGACTCGTTTAATTTGCTTGATAGCGACGTCCCGTAAAGAATATACCACGAAGCTCATTGTTATACTTTCTTTATACTTAGTTCAGATGAGACTTACTGGACACATTTTTTTACGATCGTAACGGCTCTCTTGCGATCAGGCTTCAATTGAGCACTGGATAGATAAACACTGGAATTTAAATGTGGACCACATTGCCCACCGTCATGGGCGTCCACATATTTTTTGTCCAGGATGAGGTGGGGTGGATGGTTGGACAAAATGAATTCAAAAATTTGTTAATGGCAATTACTCATAAAATAGTTTGTTCTGAGCCGAACTTAGTCATTCTAACAGTCCTTCTGAATATCTTTCTCTCTCTGATTTTTGCTTGAAGCCTGTTTTCCTTATTATCATTGATATAAAGAGACGGAGGTGGGAATGAAGGGACAAATGAAAACTGAAAAACTTTCGTAAGCTTTGCAGACAAACTGTATGAGATATGCGTGTAACTTCACATTTCTAAATCCTAGTATGTTGGAGGTAGTCGGGCGATCACTTTCTCATATAGAAACACAGAAATAGATAAAATAGAAATATAGAGAATCGAAAGAGAGGTGTATATAGAGATAAAAAAGATATAAACAGGAAGAAAGAAAGAAGCAAAAGAGAGAGAGAGAGAGAGAGAGAGAGAGAGAGAGGGAGAATTTGAGAAACAGAAAGACAGGTAGCTTTAAAAAACAGAGAAATCTTCTTCGTTGTTCGTTCTTTTCGGCTATTTTAATCATTCTTGTTGTGATATAAACATCCTTTGCCAAGAAAGTTTATTTTAATCATTCTTGTTGTGATATAAACATCCTTTGCCAAGAAAGTTTATTTTAATCATTCTTGTTGTGATATAAACATCCTTTGCCAAGAAAGTTTATTTTAATCATTCTTGTTGTGATATAAACATCCTTTGCCAAGAAAGTTTATTTTAATCATTCTTGTTGTGATATAAACATCCTTTGCCAAGAAAGTTTATTTTAATCATTCTTGTTGTGATATAAACATCCTTTGCCAAGAAAGTTTATTTTAATCATTCTTGTTGTGATATAAACAGCCTTTGCCAAGAAAGTTTATTTTAATCATTCTTGTTGTGATATAAACATCCTTTGCCAAGAAAGTTTATTTTAATCATTCTTGTTGTGATATAAACAGCTCTTTCTAAGAAAGTTATATTTAATCATTTTGTTGTGATATAAACAGCCTTTGCAAGAAAGTTGATATTGAATCATTCTTAGTGATGATATAAACATCTGCCAAGAAAGTTATTTTAATCATTCATGTTGTAATAAACATCCTTTGCAAGAAAGTTTATTTTAATCATTCTTGTTGTGATATAAACATCCTTTGCCAAGAAAGTTTTCTTTACGTCACATCTTCAGCACCTTTTGGAGCTCTGGTGTTTATCCTTCGGCGATGTGTCCGGTTTCAGCCAGCTTTTTATTTACTAGGGTAGCAAGCCCTAGATTGTACAAGTCCTACCTATCCTTTGTGCAGTATATTTTGGCTTAGATCTACACCGTAAATAAGGAGAGTACTGCACTCTTTATGACTGAAGTCGTTTTAGATTAGGAATATTTCTCAGTCCTTTCAAGCACATAAGCTTGTCCTGGGACGGCGTCATACCCGTATAACACACCGTAAAATATTCGAATTTGACCAGCCTGTTAAGTCCTTACATTTTCCGCCTTACATTTCTGACCACTTAGAGTTTATTCCGAAGTAGGAACATTCTCAGCCTTTTCAGGCGCGTGTCGGCACTTGGCAATTTGCAGTTACTACTCTGCATTTTCCTTGGCCCCGGGAAACACTGGACTGGGGCTACGTACAAATAATGTAGAGTGTCGTTTCATTAGGCGTTATCATCGCAACTTAGATTTTGTGCTCGCCAACCATCACCCTCCATGGTACTTCCGGAGATGTTAGTTGTCAGAACAACAGTGCCTTGCCCGGTTGTTTCGGGGAAGGCAGTTTTGTTAGACATTAAAACGCAACTTTAGGATTTGCGCTCGGCCAACTTTATCCAATAGCTATTATCTGCGCTTGGTTTCTTGTACGGAGTTTACCGCAACTTTCCCATGTGTCGACACGATACATTACAGTGTTTTTAGAGATACTTGCCGAGACCGCTGATTTGTTTCGCTTCGTTCTCATTGATTCTTGCCTCATAGCTTGCAATTTATTTGGTCCTTTTCTCCGGGAAGTTGGGATTCATTCAGACAACTCATACAATACTGTTTCTTACGTTTCAGCATCTATTTTTCAGCATCTATTTTTCAGCATCTATTTTTCAGCATCTATTTTTTCAACTTTTTATCGGACATCGACAAGGAGATGAGTACGTTTTGTTCAGGGACTTTGGATTTTCATTACTTTTCCGTGCTTTGTACTACTACCACTACCTGTAGCTTTGCCTCGATCCCTACCCACTTAGCCAGACAGGAACCGTTGTCTGTTACCAGGATCACCACGAGGAGGTGGGGTAGTATCTTGATTAGTGCCAACTCACTAATCCTGCGCGGCGTTGTCCCTATGCGTCTTTGACCCCAAAACCGAGAAATGAAGATAGGAAAATAGAGAACGGGAAGATTGAGAAACAAACAGAAAGAAAGAAGATTTAGAATGAGAGAGAAATATTGAGAATAAGAGAAAGAGAGATTAGGAAACAGAGATAGAGAGAGAGAGAGAAACAAAGAGAGAGTAAAGTTGAGAAACATTGAGAGAGAAAACAATTGAGAAAAAGAAAAATCAAGAGAGAGAAAGAGAGAGAGGGGGGGGATTTAAAACAAACAGAGAGAGAGAGAGAAAGAGAGAGAGGGGACAATTTAAAACAAACAGGGAGAGAGAGAGAGAGAGCGAGAGATATTAATAACAGAGAACGATTTAGAAACAGAGAGGGAGGGAGAGAGAGTAAGAAACAGCGAGAGAAAGGAAGATTGAGAAACAGAGAGAGGAAGATTTGAAATCAGAAAGAGAGAGATTAAGAACAGAAGCAGCTTTAAATACAAAGGTAGAGAGAGAGAGAGAGTAAGAGAGAGAGAGAGAGAGCGAGAAAGGAGGGAAGATTGAGAAACAGAGAGGAAGATTTAAAAACAGAGAGAAAGAGGTTAAGAAACAGAGAGTGAAAGAAACATTGAGAAACAGAGAGAGAAAGATTAAAGAACAGAGAGAGAGAGAGAGAGAGCGAAGAGAGAGTGCGATAGAGAGGCGAGAGAGAGAGAGAGAGAGAAAGAAACAATATATATTAAGAAACAGATAGATTAACATATTGAGAAAGAGAGACAGAATGAGTAGACAACTTGAAAAACAAATAGAGAGAGAGAGAGAGAGATAGACACATAGATATATATATATATATAGAGAGAGAGAGACATAGAGAGAGAGAGAGAGAGATAGAGATATAGAGAAATAGATTGCTCTATCATGCAAGAGAACTTGACATTTGATACTGTTAAAGTGTATTATGTATGAAACACGCTAATTAAATCAGTAACTATCATCAAGCTCCATCAAGTGAGTTCCTTAGTTCAACTCTCTGTCGTCAAACAATGCTTCAACGAACACACACAAAAGCCGGACCACGTTTCAAGGGATTTTTAAACAATTCCGCCTTTGCAACATGATCAAAGCTCTATTTAATATCCCTCAGCCGTTTCCATTACTGTTCAGCTTGCCTTGTTTTATTTCATCTTGCTGTCGGTGGGGTCGGGCTCCGTAAGTGGTTTTTGTTTTTGCTGGATTTTTCTCGTGTTCACGATTTTAATTCTGTGTTGCTCTGTAGCAGTACATAGAATAGGCGTGGTTTGAATTTTAAACAGGAAACTGGGGACGGTACCGAGCGGTGTACGAGGGCTTAAATAGGTCGATAGAGCAGGTATTTATATCTGTGGCATACAAGGCATCTTGGCAAGTCTCACTGATTGCACACGGCTCGTCTTTAAATAAATACAAATAAATCAAACGTAGGGAGACGCATTAAAGTTCAATTGGAAACAGAAATTGGATAAATATAAGTGGGTCTTTGAAGATGAGCTGAATTAAAGTGTCAGTTACGTCCATGTGTTGCCGGGTCTCTTAAGGGGAGCAAAGAATAGTAGCATTGGGACCTACAAGGCATGTCGTAAGAGGCGACAGAGGTAGGGCAATAGAGAAGCTGCCCTAGTAAACAAAAAACGTCGCAGAAATCGGAAGTGCTGGCCTACTTGTAGGCGCATAACTGGCACAACGTACAATCGCTCTTAGGCTCATATGGGGTTCGTGAAAACAAACTTTTTGTTTTCATCTTATAATAAATCTGAAACTACTTTGAATGATGTACACATGTTTGTTGTTATATGTGTATACATGTGTGTATGTATGATATTGTCTCGTCTCAAATTATAAACCAGCACAATAAGCTTCTAGAGCATGTTTGTGCAAACACTGTTCGATCGAACCTTACCTGATTAGCCTGTGTCTAGCTAAAACGAATCGTTTGAGAAAGACACTTCTCAGTATTGCCATTTTTCTGAAAGGCTCGCTGGTTGTATTCGTAAGAACGCTCGTATTGCTAGGCTAGGCAATGGGTGCCGTAAGACATAAGGATAAGTGGTTCGAATCCTGTATTTTGTAATTTGTTTTTCGAAGCTCTTAACTTGTATACTGTTTATTTGTTGATCATATTATGTACTTCTGTTGCTTCCCCTGGGGTTCTTACAAACAAACTTCCTTGTTCTCAAAGAGTGGTTAACAAGTGGTCAGTATGGAGCGCTCGAAGAAGAAGAAGAAGTAGAGTCAGTTAAGTTAGATGTTAACATTTCTTCAACGAGAATGAAGAGTCTGTTGAATGTTTAATATGGACATTTTTGTCCAGTAAGATTACTATATATGCAGGCGCCTTATTTTTCCAGTAAGATTCTATATATGCAGGCGCCTTATTTTGTCCAGTATGATTGCTATATATGCAGGTACCTATTTTTGTCCAGTATGATTGCTATATATGCAGGCGCCTTATTATTGTCCAGTATGATTGCTATATATGCAGGCGCCTTATTATTGTCCAGTATGATTGCTATATATGCAGGTGCCCTATTTTTGTCCAGTATGATTGCTATATATGGTCATTTGTCAGAGATTCTATATTATTTTGTCCAGTATGATTGCTATATATGCAGGTACCTATTTTTGTCCAGTATGATTGCTATATATGCAGGTACCTATTTTTGTCCAGTATGATTGCTATATATGCAGGCGCCTTATTATTGTCCAGTATGATTGCTATATATGCAGGTACCTATTTTTGTCCAGTATGATTGCTATATATGCAGGTACCTATTTTTGTCCAGTATGATTGCTATATATGCAGGTACCTATTTTTGTCCAGTATGATTGCTATATTTGCAGGTACCTATTTTTGTCCAGTATGATTGCTATATATGCAGGTACCTATTTTTGTCCAGTATGATTGCTATATATGTAGGTACCTTATATGTGTCCAGTATGATTGCTATATATGCAGGCGTTTTATATTTGTCCAGTTTGATTGCTATATATACAGGTGTCTTATATTTGTACAGTATGATTGCTATATATGCAGGCGTCTTATTTTTGTTCAGTATGATTGCTATATATGCAGGTACCTTATAAGTGTCCAGAATGATTGCTATATATGCAGGCGTCTTATATTTGTCCAATATGATTGCTATATATGCAGGCGTCTTTTTTTTTGTCCAGTATGATTGCTATATATGCAGGCGCCTTATCTTTGTGTAAAAGATTGATTAATTGGTAGGATCATCCTCATTGCACTTTCGTGAGTAACCATGTGTGCTCCTATCTAATTCTTACACAGGAAGATCTCAGAACGAACTCCGTAACAACGGCGAGGGTCACCAATTTGATTTTTGAAGATTGTAATAATATGTTGAAGGCAAGGTGTTTATTTTTTTTAAAAATCGTTTCTAATGAATTTTGCAAGAGCAGCCGATTTCAGTCTGCTCTTCAGGATGTTAAACAACCGTGGGTTCATTTAGGTACTAAAATTAAACACGAGACCTACGTTTTTGTCGTCTATCTTCGATAGGACTATGAACGTGATCTCACCTACAATGAGATCTGGTAACTCTGGAAAAATATTCAAATAACTCCACGAGGGATTGAACCGACTACCTTTGAACAAGAGATGAGCACCTATCTCCACTGTCCCTGGCTATTCAGTCGAGCGTTACTTCAACTTCAAGAGATACTTGTAATTTAAATCCCCAAGTTAAGCATCAGGGTTTCATGTAGCTCATCCACGTAACGTCTGCAAAAGAGATTTTGTTTGGTTTATTGTCAAGCTGGCATCGAACCTCGGAATTCTCACAGTACGTGGTAACTAGCGCGGAGTGTTATTGTCAAGCTGGCATCGAACATCGGAATTCTCACAGTACGTGGTAACTAGCGCGTAGTGTTATTGGAGACCTCAATTTTCTATTTGATTTGTGTGTCAGATACATTATTCAAAAAGGTGGAATTGCAGTCAATGAGAGTGTCGATGCCTTAACTAAGGAGGGCAGTGCCAAACACCATATTTATCAAGGGGTCTTGTTCAAAACCCTCATACAGAAAAAAATCTGCAGTAGACTGGAAGACAAACATTGAATATAATTATGGAAAAGACTTAAGCAGAACAGACCAGATCATTATATTTACCTAATATATATTTCCGTATATACCTAGCTTTACCGGACACTGCAGACTCTACAAAGACTTATATAGACTAGGAATAAATCAAACAGCTCTCTGTCAGTGTCAACAGGTGGAACAGACACTGGAGCATGTCCTGCAAGACTGTCCTCTCCTATGTGAACTGGGAAGCAACGTGTGGCCACATCCAGTCGACTAAAAACTCAACTTTGGGGAAACCTGACAGACCTGAAACAGCTTTGTGGTCCACAGAACAAGTTGAAGCTGTCTTCCAGAGAAGCAACTGGCCACATCCAATCGAGCTAAAACTAACTTTGGGGAAACCTGACAGACCTGAATCTGATTGCTCAGTTTGTGGTCCACAGTAAATTAAGCGTATTGCCAGAGAAGCAACTGGCCACATCCAATCGAGCTAAAAACTCAACTTTGGGGAAACCTGACAGACCTGAAAGCTGACTACCAAGGTTGTGATGCATTGTAAACTAAGTGTCCAAAGGGTGCAAATACGAAGGATTGACTTCAATGCACTGGGTTTCTGTATACCGCTCCGTCCCTATCGACAGAGATGGCATGCCGTCTGCCGAGATCATTGCACAAAGCACGAACTCCGTAGATTCGGCAACAATTCTAGGGATCTCTTGAAAAAAATTGCACATGTGTCTCGGTCCAGACTCGAACCCACAACATTCAGTACTACATTGTAACGACTTCACCACTTCACCATTGAGAACCACTTCGCCATTGAGAGCCACTGCCATTGATACCACTTCACCATTGAGAGCCACTTCACCATTGAGAGCCATTTGCCATTGAGAACCACTTCACCATTGAGAGCCACTTCACCATTGAGAACCACTTCACCATTGAGAGCCATTAATTGAGAACCACTTCACCATTGAGAGCATACCATTGAGAACCACTTCACCATTGAGAACTACTTACCATTGAAGCCACTTGCCATTGAGAACCACTTCACCATTGAGAACACTACCATAGAGCCACTTCACCATTGAGAGCGCACTACATAGAACCACTTACCATTGAGAGCGATACGCATAGAACTACTTCACCATTGAGAGCTACAATTCACCATTGAGACCATACCATTAGAACCACTTCGCCATTGAGAGCCATACCATTGAGAGCCACTTGCCATTGAGAACCACTTCACCATTGAGAACTATTTGCCATGAGAACCACTTTGCCATTGAGACCATACCATAGAACCACTTCACCATTGAGAGCTACTATAGTCACAAGAAGAAAACATAAACAAATATAATCCCTTCCCACTTGAAGAACCAAATTCACCATTAGCTCCTGGCCATTGAACGCACTCGCCATTGAGAGCCTCATTCGCCATTCAGAGCCACTACAGCCATTGAGAGCCACTTCGGGCCATGAGAACCGACATTTCAACTGATTGAGACCACTTCTTCGCCATTGAACATTTCCATTGGAGCTATTATAGTCAGACTTCGCTGAGAGCGGATATCACCATTGAGAACGTAACGCTATATTCACCACTTCTGCCATTGAGAGCCACTCCCATAGAGAGCCAAACTACGACCATTGAGAGCAGCTCGATCTGAGAACCACTGCATTAGAGCAAATGTAATAAGCTTGCTCTTATTTTGAAGCCATTCACCATTGAACGTATAACCTAGATCAACGCACTTCGCCTGTAGGAGGCCGATATTCTTCATTTGAACACTATCCAGTTGAGAACCATTTCTCCAAATGATAGCCATTTTCAGCCATTGGAGAACCACACTGCACATTAACCATGTCATGAACTGTGAATTTAACTAAAAGATCAACCAGTTCGCCATTGAGAGCCACTTTGCCATTGGAGAACCTCAACCCTTGTGAGTGTGTATAACAAATGATCACCCTTCTGCCATTGAGAGCCACTTCACCATTGAGAGCGTATAACTATAGATCACCACTTCGCCATTGAGAGCCACTTCACCATTGAGAGCGTATAACTATAGATCACCACTTCGCCATTGAGAGCCACTTCACCATTGAGAGCCACTTCACCATTGAGAGCCACTTCACCATTGAGAGCCACTTCACCATTGAGAGCCACTTCTCCATTGAGAGCCACTTCACCATTGAGAGCCACTTCACCATTGAGAGCCACTTCACCATTGAGAGCCACTTCACCATTGAGAGCCACTTCACCATTGAGAACCACTTCATCATTGAGAGCCACTTCACCATTGAGAACCACTTCACCATTGAGAGCCACTTCACCATTGAGAGCGTATAACTATAGATAACCACTTCGCCATTGAGAGCCACTTCGCCATTGAGAGCGTATAACTATAGATAACCACTTCGCCATTGAGAGCCACTTCACCATTGAGAGCCACTTCGCCATTGAGAGCGTATGACTATAGATTACCACTTCGCCATTGAGAGCGTATGACTATAGATTACCACTTCGCCATTGAGAGCGTATAACTATAGATCACCACTTCGCCATTGAGAGCGTATAACTATAGATAACCACTTCGCCATTGAGAGCGTATAACTATAGATAACCACTTCGCCATTGAGAGCGTATAACTATAGATAACCACTTCGCCATTGAGAGCGTATAACTATAGATAACCACTTCGCCATTGAGAGCGTATAACTATAGATAACCACTTCGCCATTGAGAGCGTATAACTATAGATAACCACTTCGCCATTGAGAGCGTATAACTATAGATAACCACTTCGCCATTGAGAGCGTATAACTATAGATAACCACTTCGCCATTGAGAGCGTATAACTATAGATAACCACTTCGCCATTGAGAGCGTATGACTATAGATAACCACTTCGCCATTGAGAGCGTATAACTATAGATAACCACTTCGCCATTGAGAGCGTATGACTATAAATCACCACTTCGCCATTGAGAGCGTATAACTATAGATCACCACTTCGCCATTGAGAGCGTATAACTATAGATCACCACTTCGCCATTGAGAGCGTATGACTATAAATCACCACTTCGCCATTGAGAGCGTATAACTATAGATCACCACTTCGCCATTGAGAGCGTATGACTATAGATCACAGAAGAAGAAGACATAAAACAAATATATATTTCTCCTTCTCCGACTTGTCTAAATAAAAACTGCAAGAAATGTCACCACATTGTCTCCTGGCCATGTTAACCGGACTCGCTAGTACGCAGCAGCAGCCTCTATAATAGCGCCAGTGCCTCACGAGTCTTCAAATAAAACAGACACAAGAGAGAGCTTGTCTGTACCCGAGTCTGGCGCGAGGGAAGTATTCACGAGCGACGCGGGATTTCAAACTGTGGAGTAATGGTGTCAGAATTTCTCATAACTGTATTCGATTCCGTACATTGAAAATTATTACCCTTCCGCGGAGTCTGATTATAGTGAGACTTGGGTGGCAGCAGCGGGGGAAAAAAATATGCAGCCGCTCGAACGAACGTAACCGCTGGATATTTTCCTAGCCAGCTTGTTAGATAACCTGGCCGCACAGTTGTCAGCACCCGGGCATGAAGAGTATTGTCAAACAGAAATCAGAACACTCGTATTGGAGGTATTGTGATGTGCTCGGATACAGTGGTAACCATACTGCAATAGTTACAAATGTAATGAAGCGTGGTTGGTTACTCGTTTTATTTTCCGTAATGTATTTGTAATACTGAACTTATAAGTGGTGCCTAGAAAATCAACGGATCGTTTACTGTAGTTTTAATGCTACGTCCTGTAAAGGATGTGTTCCGATATTCTTTTTTCATTTGTAATACATATCTCAGGTGAGAAATTTACCTATTTCTCCAAAGTGTTACCTGTATTTTTATCAGACACTATTACGGACGAACTCGAAAACAAACATGCAATTTATCAATGAATCAGTGAACTGTAGAATTAACTAATAAGTTCAAAGTTCAAAGTTCAGACATGATGTTGGAATATTGCTCTTGGTAAGTAAACCTCTAACATTTGTTGTATGTTTTGTTGTATTAACAAAAGTTGTATTTTCTTCGCTCGTGTGTTGCTGGGGCTCGCAAGTGGAGCAAAGAAGAGTAACACTGCGACCTACAAGGCATGTCGTAAGAGGCGACTGAGGTAGGGTCCCTAAGCTTCCTAGGAAATAAAAAGCGTTATAAGAATCGGATGATGCTGGCCTACTTGTAGGCGCATAACTGGCACAACGTACAATCGCTCTTAGGCTCGGATCACATACAAATCACAAAGAGTGCTTAACCAGTGGTCAATATGGAACGTTCGTAAAAGAAAAAGAAGTATTTATTTAGTTCAACAATTAACGCATTCACTCTTCTGAACCAAGGCACTGGGTTTTTTTTTTAATGGTTCTCTGTGGCTATGGGATAAAACCTTCGCATTGTGTTCCGAAGGTTGTGGGTTGGAATCCGGACAGCGCCGTTCTGTTCACGAGTGCATTTTTTCAAGTAACCCTAGGATTGTTGCCGGAGCTAGGGAGTTCATCTCAGCAGATGGTGTGCCATTTCAGCTGAAAGGGACCGAGCCATATGGGGTAAAACCCGATGCAATGAAGTCATTACTTCGGCTTTAGAGCCCTTTAAGATGGCGCAAGCCGGTACACTGACTAATGCAGTATATATTGAATATGTGCGTCTGAATATGTGCGTCCGGATATGTGCGTCCGGATATGTGCGTCCGTAGGTGAAGAAAAAGTGAAAAGATAAATGTTGGAAGTGTCTGTGGCGGTGTGGTACGGTGTACGACTCTTGTTCCAAAGCTGCTCAGTTCGTTCCTCGTGTGAAGCGACCGGAACATGCTTCCAAAGATTTATGCTTTACTTGTAGGTGAGATCAAGTGCAATGTCCTATTGAAGATGGACGATAACATGTAGGTCCCGACCGTGTTTAAGTTGAACACGTAAAAGAACCATTAGCAGTTCAAAAATCGAGAAATCAGGCTGAAAAGCCGCTACCTGGGCAAAATTAATTCGAAAAATTACATCACAAAATTCATATAAAATATTTTTATGTTCTTCTAAATTACGACCAGGAGCCTCTCTGGTGCAACGGAATTTGTGTACTACAGTCGAGATCTTCCCGTGTAAGAATAAGATCGGAGCACACATGGCTACTCACCGAAGTGCTATGATCGTGGCCCTATGAATAAATGAATCCATCACTTAAAATCAATCAATTAAAGATAAGCATCCAAAATCATCATAATTAAAAGATATGATTATGAACGATGCTAACACAGAAAAATCATGGCATGTTAAGAATTCTCTCCTCCACAATGAGCAAGCAATTTGTGATATCTGAACTTTATTTTCACTCTATGTCTATCATTTCACCAAGAATTTATTTGAGATTTATTCTGTCAAATATAATTTAAGTTTCTATTTAATAATAATAATAATTCCTCTCGTACCATTATACGTTACATAGGACCTGCAAGCAATTTCTCCATACCGCTCTATTCTGAGTAGCTCGCTCAATCTCTCCCATAGAACTGAGACCGATATTTTTACCCTCTCAGCAAAGTTCGTTTCAGGGTCTCCTTAGGTCGACCTCTTTTTCTTGAACCCTTTGCATCCCACTTCAATGCCTCCTTTGATATTCGTTGATCATTTCTCCTCAAGGTGTGTTCAACATATCTCTATCTTCTCTTTCTTATAACAGTTGTCACTAGTGGTTGACCAGACATCTCTCTGATTTCATCACTTCTCCTGAATTAGTTCGATTTTATATTCATTATTTTTCGCAGACATCTATTTTCAAATGCATTCAACTTGCTTTCTATATCTTTAGTCATTTTTCAACTCTCGCTGGCATATGTTAGAATTGATACAACATTTGAATTGAAAATTCGTAATTTAGTTTTAATACTATATAACTTGCAGTTCCATATTTTATTTAGACTTTTAAAAGCTGATGTTGCTTTGCCAATTCATATCATAATTTCTTTTTAACATTTCCTGAGTAATATTCTATATACTAGAATGTAAATACCAGAAGAAACTCAAGTAGTAAAACTAGCAGGGGCGGTTCGTCACTGAGGACCAGTGGGCCCGGCCTTACCAATAATCGGCAGGGAGAATAAATTCTCGGAATAGACAAATAATAGTAAATACTCCAAACAACATGATTTTTCCCAAAATCTGTGTCTGGCCCCACCAAGAAAACTGACCACGAGCCGCCACTGAAAACTAGTATATAAAAAGGTAAAGGAACTCTTTCTATACCACATGGTATATAAGGTAATACGGTGTTAGGCCCGTATTTTTCATTGACTGTTGGCACACGATGGGTAATGTGATCAACATCATGTGGGCCGCCTTTACTTCTCGGTGCTATTCCTGGTACCCAATTGAGGCTAGGTTGAACTGAGAGTCGTTACGGTGGGAACAAATTTCACACCCACTGTTGAATTGAACTCGTAACACTAACATCTACACTACTGCGGCTCTCAAAGCTAGCATATATATATACATACAGAGTCGACTCGCCATTTAGAGCTAGAGGGCCGGGCCCACCAAAAATAATGTATAACGTGTATTTAATATTTTATAAATTAAAATATAACCTAAAAAAACCAAAAATTTTCCTGAAAATGTGTGTCTAGCCCCACCAACAAAAAGATCACCAGCCTCCACTGTATACATATATGTCTCTCTTTTCTCTCTCTCTCTCTCTCTCTCCTCTCACTAGCCTGTGAAGCCACTGGTATTTCAAAATGTGAATGAATTCACGATAAAATAGATTGCGTAAAAATACCAATGATATATTTAACCAATGCTTATGTATAGTAGTGAATCATGGACAATGAACAAGTAATCAATAAGATCGTTGGAAGCCACCGAGATGTGGTTTTACAGAAGAATGTTGAGAATTCCATGACATTTTTTTGTTAAAGTTGAGGTTTTAAAAGAGACCTGCACACAGCGAAACCTGATCAACAGATACTTCTTCTTCTTCTTCAAACGCTCGATATTGACCACTATTTAACTACTCTTTTGTGATTTGTATGTGATCTGAGGCTAAGAGCGATTTACGTTGTGCCAGTTAAGCGCCTACAAGTAGGCCAGTGCATCCTATTTCTGCGACGCTTTTTATTTACTAGGTACCTTCCTAGGCCCTTACCTCAGTCGCCTCTCTTACGACATGACTTGTAGGTCGCAGTGTTACTATACGGAAGACACAGTCGAGTGCCACTAGACAAGCACTTGAGTGGAACCCGCAAGGAAAACTATAAAGAGGACTTGTTAAATAGACCTGGGGACTAAGTCTTCTCCAGGAACTGACGAGTGATCAACTATCCTGGGAGACCATAAAGAAAACAGCCAGAGACTGGGGAAAGTGGCGAACAACTGTTGAGGCCTTATGCTCCACGAGGAACGAAGATGAATAAGTCAAGAAAGAGAACGAGAGTTGTGAAGAGACATGATCGCTTCTGCCCGCATTCATGTAGGGGGTCTCTGTGACTAAGTGAGTCGAAGATCGTCGGTTCGAACTCGGACCGCGCCGTTCTGTTTACGAGTGTCGTACAATACTCTCGGCAGGTAGATGCCATTTCTGCGGAGAGGGACCGAGCCATAGGGGGTAAACCCGGTGCAATGAAGTCAATCCTTCGGCTTTAAATTTATGTAACTGGATATAATATATATATATAGCCATAAAATCTCCTCGTTAGAATCGTCGAAACTTATATTCATTTAATGTCTTAGATGTATACAAAAGCTGGCTTGCCCAAAAGCTGAAATCCTGCCAAGTAAGCATTCAGAAATCCGAAACGTAAATAGAATTTGTTGTTTGAAAATCCTGGCCAAATATATAACAACCGATTTATTCAATCTAATGATATGGTATTACGCTGTATTAATATACCACGTTGCACAGTAAGAAAATTCGATATGGCATCTAGATCTGGGAAATTTTGTCTACTGTGCTCATATATATATATATATATATATATATATATATATATAATATAATGAAGACACCTATGGCAAGTAATGCAGATATCACACTGGAATCTAAAATGATAAAATAACAGAGCAGTTCACCTATTTAGGTAGCAATTTTGATTGCACAGGAAATGTTAAAAAGAAATTATGATACGAATTGGCAAAGCAACATCAGCTTTTAAAAGTCTAAATAAAATATGGAACTGCAAGTTATATAGTCTCTCTTTAGCCTGTTACGCCCCTGGCGTTTAGGGCAGCAACAAACGTACACCATTCTTCCCTGTTCATGGCCTTCCTCTGTATTGTGTTCCAGCTATGATTCATTTCCTTCAGCTCTTGCTCTATCGTTCTCCTCCAGGTCGTCTTGGTTCTTCCACGCTTTCGCCTACCCTCTGGAGTCCATCTCAGTGCAGTTTTCGTGTCGGAGCCAGTCTCCATGCGCATCACATGTCCAATCCATCTCCAGCGTCGTCTTCGGATGATAGTGCCCATATTCTCTTGTTGGCATCGTGCAAGCAATTCTTGATTCGAGATAGTAGTCGGCCAGTACACGCGTAAGATTTTTCGCAGACAAGTTGTATGAAAGGCGGAGAGTCTGGACATATCCTGTTCTGTCATTCTCCAGCATTCCGATCCGTACAGCAAAGTTGACAGCACACAGCTGTTATAGATACTAGTCTTGGTTCTGATGCTGTATTGGGCAGATTTCCAGGCGGTCTGAAGGGTCATGAATGCACTGCGTGCTTTACTCAGTCTGTTTTAATGTCAGATCCAGCGCCTCCTTCATTGCTAATAACACTTCCAAGGTATGTGAAAGCGGTTGTATCTCGGAGGGTTTTACCTTCTAGTTTGACTGGTGCTGGGGTTGCTATGTTCAGAGTCATTACTTCAGTTTTCTTCTGATTTATTTTCAGCCCAGCCATCTCACTATATTGGTTAAGGCGGCAGGTCTTTTCCTGGATATCTCTATGTGTATGAGATAGGAGTGCGATGTCATCTGCAAAATCTAGGTCTTCCAGAGTGGATGTGAGCGTCCATCTAATACCTCTTGCCTTATCTTCCGTTGTTTTACGCATCACCCAATCTATGACAGTGTTGAATAATAGGCTGACATAACACATCCTTGTCGCACGCCTGTTTTTACTTCAAACTTTAGTTCTGAAGTTTCAACACTGCATGCAAACTTGCTGTAGCAGCTTTTATAATATTTATAAAACACAGTGGGATTCCATACCATCTTAAGATACGCCATAGACTTTCGCGGTGTATGCTATCAAAAGCCTTTTCAAAATCTACAAAGTTGATATAGAGTTTGCTTTGCCATTCTGTGCATTGTTCTATGATATTTCTAAGAGCAAATATTTGGCCTATACAGCTCCGTCCTCTGCGAAATCCTGCTTGTTCCTTTCTCAGTTTCTTATCCACAGCGTCAGTAATACGTTGTACGATGATTTTGCTTAAGATTTTACTTGGGACAGAAAGCAGTGTTATTCCACGCCAATTATTACAATCGGCAAGGAGCCCTTTTTGGGTATCTTGATGATGACTCCTCTGTTCCATGCATCAGGTATTATTTGGGCATTCCATATAGTAGTAAACAAGGGTTGCAATATATTAGCTGCAAGTTCTGGGTCTATTTTGAATAGTTCTGCGTTTAAGTTATCATTCCCCGGTGCCTTGTTATTCTTAAGAGATTTAATTGCTGTAATGATCTCATCCTGGCTGGGTGTTTCAATGCCAATTTCTAACTCCTCTGTTGGTTCTGGTATGTCTGCTACTACCGTTGGAGGTGGTCTGTTTAGCAATTCTTTAAAATGCTCTGTCCATCGTACTTCTTGTTCCTTTTCCGTTGTCAATAGTATTCCATTCTTATCCTTTATGAGAGTATTTGATCTTCTGTAATGTTTCCAGCTTATTAGCTTTGTAATTTTGTACACTGTTCCCTGATCACACTTTTTGCTGCTTCTTCTGCCTGTACTGCCAGGTCTTCAACATACATTCTTTTGTCGGCTCTCACAGCCCGTTTGATTTCTTTACTTGCGCTTTTGTACTGTTCTTGGTATCTTGCTTTCAGTCTTTCGGACTTTGCTTCTAACAATTTCTTTTTAATATTCTTCGGCTGTCTATTATTTTCCATGTTGTTGGTGTTATCCATTCTTTTCTTTTCTTTGTGCGGTACCCTAGACATGTTTCACTGCTCTTGCTATATATAGATGCTATGTTGTCCCATGTTCTATCTATGTTGTCAGTTTCATCCGTAGTTTCATTACTTTCTAGGGCTTGGAATCTGTTCTTTATCTGCATTATAAACTTATCCCTTACTTCCGTGTCTTTAGTCTATCCACATCGAACCTCTTTTGAAAGTTTTTCTGTTGTCCTGTTTTTCTTAGTTTAAGTTTGACATAAGCTGTGACTAGGTGGTGGTCACTACCAACATCTGCACCTCTCTTGACTACAACATCTAGCAGCGAGCGTCTCCAGGGTCCATTGATCATTATATGGTCTATTTGGTTTTTATCTCTGCCATTAGGGAATACCATGTTAATTTGTGGATATCTAAATGTTGAAATAGGGTTCCTCCTATAACGAGATTGTTCATGCTGCAGAAGTTTACTAAACGTTCCCCATTTTCGTTCATCATACCACATCCATATTTTCCCATAGTTCTATAACTATGCGTGTTGTCTTGTCCGACCTTCGCATTTAGATCTCCCATAACAATGATAACATCATGGGATGGTGACTTGTCTAATTCTGCTTGTAGGTTTTCGTAGTACGAGTCTTTCTTTGTATCTTCACTATCATTAGTTGGCGCATAGCATTGTAGGATTGTGATGTTTGTATGCTTCCCTTTAGTCTGATCTTAATCAAGCGGCTGCTGATAGGTTTCCATTCTAACAGACACTTTTCCACGTCCTTTCTTAGGATTACTGCTACTCCTTCATGGTGTAGGTCATCGTCTCGTCCAGAAAAAGGACTGTTTCACCTGTTGCAGTGGTACTTCTTCCATTTCCTGTCCATCTGCTCTCGCTAACCCTTAGGATATGTAGATTATATCTTCTCATTTCTAAAAAAAAAAAAAAAAAAAGTTATATAGTATTAAAACTAAATTACGAATTTTCAATTCAAATGTTGTATCAATCCTAACATAGGCCAGCGATAGTTGGAAAATGACTAAAGATATAGAAAGCAAGTTGAATGCATTTGAAAATAGATGTCTGCGAAAAATAATGAATATAAAATGGAATGAATTCAGAAGAAGTGATGAAATCAGAGACATGTCTGGTCAATCACTAGTGACAACTGTTATAAGAAAGAGAAGATGGAGATATGTTGGGCACACCTTGAGGAGAAATGATCAACGAATATCAAAGCAGGCATTGAAGTGGGATGCAAAGGGTTCAAGAAAGAGAGGTCGACCTAAGGAGACCCTGAAACGAACTTTGCTGAGAGAGGCAGGAAATATCGGTCTCAGTTCCATGGAGGAGATTGAGCGAGTTGCTCAGGATAGAGCGGTATTGAGAAATTACTTGCAGGCCCTATGTAACGTATAACGGTACGAGAGGAATTATTATTATATATATATATATATACAGTGGCGTCTCGTGATCATTTTCGTTGGTGAGAGCAAGACAAAACTTTTCGGGAAAATCATGGTTTTGAGTTGTAATGTTTTAATTTATAAAATAATAAATACACGTTGCACATTTTGTTTGGTGGGCCCGGCCCCAGTGGCCCTTACTGAGGAGCCGCCACTGTATATATATATATATATATATATATATATATATATATATATATATATATATATATATATATACATGGTTTATTTATTATCTTGTATATATATATATATATATATATATATACATGGTTTATTTATTATCTTGTATATATATATATATATACATGGTTTATTTATTATCTTGTATATATATATATATATATATATACATGGTTTATTTATTATCTTGTATATATATATATATATATATATACATGGTTTATTTATTATCTTGTATATATATATATATATATATATATACATGGTTTATTTATTATCTTGTATATATATATATATATATATATATATATATATATATATATATATATATAATATATATATACACAAGATAGTAAAGAAACCATGAATATGACCATCGACGAAGTGGGTGAACTAACTAGAGACAGAGTGAATTTCAGATGTGCTGCAAAGAGAGCGACGTTCTATATACGCACATTGATGATGATAATATATATATATAGAGAGAGAGAGTGTGAGAGAGAGAGAGAGAGAGATATCCGTAGTAGCGTAGTTGTTGGTGAATTCACATCTTAGGATAGGGGGCTAGGTTCAACTCCATAGTGAACGTGGAATTATTTTCTGAACGTAACTGCTCTCAGGTCGATCCATCCTCATTTGGATACCAGGAAAAGCAATGAGAAATAAAGGCGGTCGGCGTCATGTTGACCACATCACCCATCGTGTGCCGACGGTTAATGAAAATACGGGCCTAGCACTGTATTACACAATATACCACGAGGTATGAAAAGGGTCCTTTACTTCATAACTCTTCACAACTCTTTCTTTCTCTCTCTCTCTCTCTTTCTCCTTGGTGCAGTTATTCAGTTCTGACGTCGAACTTTTGTCGAACCATGATGTCAGACCATCCAACATCTTCTCCCTGAATCTTCCACGATCTCTCCTTCCCTGAATTTTACCCGTTGTCATCAAATGTTCTAAACCTTCTCTTCGCATTATGTGCCCGAAGAACCTTGATTGTCTGATTCTAATTTTTTTCAAATAAGGTTTCTTTGTGTGCAGGTTTGATTTTTTCTTCTTTTTTTTTTCCTGATCTAAAAGCACTTGAGCGTTTCGGCTCGGTGCCATGGACATCGTAACCCTTCGGTTCGGTGTCACGAACACGGTAAATCTGGAGAACTTGTGGCTTTTTCTGCCAGCCCACGGAATTGAACCCGTACTCACAGAGGGCTTGTCACCCGTAGTGCAACACGCTACGAACACGCTGGGCAGGCGGGCCGCAGGCCTGATTTAAAACCTCATCATTTGTTTTCTTCGCTGGCCATGACATTTTTTTCCTCTGTAAAACCACATCTCTCTGACTTCCAACGATCTTATTGATTATTTATTTATTGTTCATGATACGCTGTCATACATAAGTATCCGCTCTATATAGCACTGGAGTACTAATTTCCGCAGTTTCATTGGGAGTGAATTCACTCTTAATGTGTTTTCCATTTTCATTACAACACCCAAACTAAACACATCTTTGAGATGTTCCCTTGATTCAATAAAGACAAGGCTATAAAGGAATTGTTTGTCCCGTCATCTCGTTGGGATTACAAGATATCACGAGTGCCAGATCCTGGTCTGTTGTCATGGAAACCGTGTTGGCTATGTATTAAAGATGTATAAATCGTTAAGCATGCAGTGGCGATGAAGATTGTAATATTTGACGGCGATTAGCCTTCTTTACCGCAAATCATGTTTTCAGAATGACAAATTATTGAATTATTTCCCTTTATAGCCGAACCCATCAAGAGATGTCGTTAATAATTAAAGCAAATCTTTTAAGTACGATTTTCGGGCCAGCAATATGTTACCAGTACCAAACATGACCAATAACAGCAGTTATCAGTTATCAGTTATATGAGGACTATCATCATAGCACTCCGGACATGTCCATAGGTGTTCCAATCTCCGCCTCAGCAAATCCAGCAGCGTGCAGCGGCCCAACACGCCAGTTCGATGTTGATTAATCAATCTCCTTGCATATTTAGTATGTCGTTCTTTTCGGGCTGCACCAATATTGATACCCATCTCTCTCAATCTGGTCAGCGAGTGGGATTCACATCCCTGAAACTCCTCTGTTCGGAAAGACGCATTCATCAATGCGTGAAGAATGTCATTTTGATCCATGGCAGCTCCTTCTGATATTGTAGCCAAGCCAGCCAATCTATCAGCTCGTTCATTACCCCTAACTCCTGCGTAGCTTTAACAGCAGCTAATGAGCGGAAAATCATAACGACAGAGATGAAGTGTCTTAGAAGAGCTGCAGGTGTGACAATAAGTCTGGCCAACACTATATTACCAGTGTCAAACATGGCCAATAACAGCAGCTAATGAGCGGAAAATCATAACGACAGAGATGAGGTGTCTTAGAAGAGCTGCAGGTGTGACAATAAGAGACAAAATTAGAAATGAAGAAATCAGAAGAAGACTGGATGTGAAACCAGTCATGCAATTCATAAAAGAACAACAGATTAAATGGTTGGACATTTGACAAGAATGCCCTGGTATCGCCTACCACAGAGAACCACACTAAAAAAAATATAACGAGTACAGAGCAAGAGGAAGACCACGCATACGATGGAGCGATGGCATCAAGAACAGTCTAAATCAAATGAATAACAGCTCAGAAAGTGTCTTGAAACAAGCACACATTAGATAACTACCCTCCTCCACCTCTCCTCAACACTTCTATAAAGAAGTAAATGTTGGATTATAAGAAAGAGAGAATTCCTGAAACAGTTTTCCAAGTAAAACTAAAATGGCCGACATATACTTATTTCAACTTACAAAACAAACATTACTTCCACTTTTTAAAAATCATGCAATCATCCATTTTGTCCTGAAGATAGTTCCTATATAGTGTAAGGAATATCATCATCAGGTGCCGGATGGGTTAGGTGATCATGGATCTCCACAAATTTCTTTCCCTGTGTGTTTGCAATCATCTCAGATGTTGACTCTCTTCCATGCCATGAAGCCAGGCTGTAAACAATTTTATCTCTCTGTCTTCCTCTGTCTTGTCTCACCTCGATTTTACCAGTTGTCACAATGAAAACACAATAAGGAATTTTCCACATATAAACTTTAAAAAAGACATAAAGACCGCCATTTTCATACCACGAGGTTCACTGTACAATACAATGCTCCTCCCGAGTAGCGCTATCAGTGCATAGGCGTTGACACACATTTTTCAAAGGAGGGTGAGTGGGGAATGCATTTTTTTTGTAGTTTGAAAACGAAAATCGTGGCAATACAGGACGTCGCTAGAAATCACAGTAAGCGAGTGGTTAATTTTGTAGGCACCACTTATACCTTCAGTAGTTTGCCTTTGCTTTCTGAAGTCTATTTTTATCGTTCGTGAAAATTCCAGCAGTAAATAAAACAAGAAGAGACCATTATAAGAAATGAGGAAATTAGAAGAACAGTCTGAACAACACCTGATATTAGATTTATTGAAAAACAGAGACTCAAATGGTTTGGCCACTTGGTCAGAATGAGCCTGAATACACCAGTTGCAAGAGCGTACAACCTGAAAATAGAATCATCAAGAGGAAGGGCAGACCACGAAAAAGATAGAATTACAAACATCTTAAAACCTCACAATACCACAGTATATCAACCGACCGACCGAGCATTATCTCGGCGAAAAAGCAGCGAAGGAAAAAAGAAGAGATTAAAAATTCCGCGGGAAAAAATGTGTGTCCAAACTGCCCGCCACGGTGTTTGAACCCAGTACGCTTATGTCGTGATCGAGCTCACTACCTCTTAAGCTACAGACACCCCCATTTTTATTAGTTTACTACACAGAAATGGAGAATGCCAAATTCAGATCAAATTTTAATTACGGGCCCCATGTATAGAAATACAAACTTCCTATACATATTTAAACCATATCTAGTTAGTAACAGTTAATCACATATTTCCATCTATCATGTCAAATGCAGATGCTAGTAAAAATAAAACTATTTAACACATTTCCAGAAAACTATTAATAAAAACACTTTTCCAGAAAACTATTAAAAAAATATTTCCAGAAAACTAAAACAACACTTTTCATGAAAACTTTAAAATAAAACACTTTTCCAGAAAACTATTTAAAAAACAAAAACATTTTTCCAGAAATCTAAAACAACACTTTTCATGAAAACTTTAAAATAAAACACTTTTCCAGAAAACTATTTAAAAAACAAAAACACTTCCAGAAAACTAAAAAAAAATTATTGTAAAATGTAAATGATGGTAAAATATTTTGTAGAAAATGTTGTCTACAAATTTTTCTGAAAAATTTTGACAGGGCAGCGATTTTCCAGCCTGTTTTCGCGATTTTGAATAACCAATGTTTCTTTTACGTGCTCAACTTGAACAAGCGACCTACGTTTTATCGTTAGTTTCTTATAGGACTAGGAACTAGATCTCACCTACACTGAGATCACAGATCTCTGGAAAAATGTCCTAATGGCTCCACGAGGGAGCGAACCGATTACTTTTGGAAAATAATTGAGGATCTAACCTCTACGTCACAGAGACAATCACTATCAGCTGGGAGGATGACAACGACGACAGTTTTATTTCATTGTACTCAATTTTCCAATTTAGCTTCCGTCCCTGTTGGCAGAAATGATATGTCATCACTGAGAGTGTTGCACAAAGATGAACTCCGTAGCTCCATCAACAATCCTATATTCATCATTAATCCTTCGCCTCGGAGCATAGGGCCTCAACAGTTGTTCGCCACTCTTCTCGGTCTCTGGCTGTTCTTTTATGTTCTCCCAGGTCAATTGAGCACCTTCAGCTCTCAGTAAGACCTCGTCTCTAAGTCTGCTAAGCGTCTTTTCGTTTTCCTGCGGGTTCCACTGAGCACCTGTCATGACACTGACTGTGTCATCTGCAAGGTATGGCCTATCCATCGCCATCTTCTCCTCTTGACCTGTGTCATCATAGGTTCTGCCTGTTCTTACCCACAGATCCGTCTTTGTAACTCTATCATACCATCTCAATCCTATATTACTTCGGGAATATTATTTTGTACTTGTCTGACATTATGGCTTCGTAATATTGCAGTAATGATATGCCATCTACCGAAAACGTTGCACAAAGCATGAACTCTGTAGCTCCTGCTAAAAACCCATATTATTCTGTACTGTGTCTGATATTATTCACCATTCCTACCCATCATATCTCGATTATTCTGAACATATTCATTTGTATTTCTGTTATTCCTCCATGTTTTCCAGTTCCCTGATCTGAGCTGATGTTTTACATTCCACGCTGCTATGCTGAATTGTATTCCATGTGTTGATTTAGCTAGCATTGTTTTTGCTTGTGATTGAGTTATCACTGAAATAGGATTATTTGTGACAAAAACAAAACAAATATAGTTTATCTTTCATTGTTTTCTTGTCTCTATTCCTGTTTTGTCTCACAGCGTCAGGATAAGATGAGATTTCCAGAACGTGCTTGTGTGAGCGCTTCATAAATAGCGCATTTCGTCTCTTTTGTTGTTTCTGATGTTCACCTTTTGTGTGTTCCATCTTTTGCTTTGTATTCATTGTATCGGAGCAACATTGCTCTTTAAGGTGCACTGTCTGTTGGTAATCTGCTTATGTGACGAACCGTTTAATTTGTTGTTTCTTGATGAAGTCTAGTACTGATGTTGTACCTACTTTTTCCTGATGTCTTCATTTCTCAATCGGTCTCTTCTTGTTACACCCAGCATTCTGCGTAGACACTTCATCTCTGTTGTAACTAGTTTTCTTCTATCATGTGTTATCAGTGTCCAGGTCTTGGCACTGGTAGCGTAATGTGGGGAGAAAGATTGTGTTGAATATTGCTCTTTTAGTTCAAAGGGTTTTAAAGCCGAAGGATTGACTTCATTGCACCGGGTTTTACCCCATATGGCTCGGTCCTCTCTGCAGAAATAGCACGCCACCTACCGAGAGTATTGCACCAAGCACGAACTCTGTAGCTCCAGCAACAATCCTAGGGTCTCTGGAAAAAACTGCACTCGTGAACAGAACGGCGCGGTCAGGATTCGAACCTACGACCGTCGACTCACAAGGCAAAGGGCTTAGCCACTTAGCCATAGAGACACTCTCTTTAGTGTTCATGGTGACATGTTTGCATTTTAAAATTGGCGCCATTTGTCTTATTATTTGATTTGCATCTGTGTTTTATTTCTATAGTTGTTCCTTCCGTTTGCTGAATAATGCTCCCTAGGTATGTAAAGTCTTTGACGTGTTTTAGTGGATGTCTGTCGATGGAGATATTGGTAGTGTTTCTAAACTGTTTAAATCGTTCGATCGATTCAACATATATTTGAGTGCAGTGACGTGTTTTAGTGGATGTCTGTCGATGGAGATATTGGTAGTGTTTCTAAACTGTTTAAATCGTTCGATCGATTCAACATATATTTGAGTGCAGTGACGTGTTTTAGTGGATGTCTGTCGATGGAGATATTGGTAGTGTTTCTAAACTGTTTAAATCGTTCGATCGATTCAACATATATTTGAGTGCAGTGACGTGTTTTAGTGGATGTCTGTCGATGGAGATATTGGTAGTGTTTCTAAACTGTTTAAATCGTTCGATCGATTCAACATATATTTGAGTGCAGTGACGTGTTTTAGTGGATGTCTGTCGATGGAGATATTGGTAGTGTTTCTAAACTGTTTAAATCGTTCGATCGATTCAACATATATTTGAGTGCAGTGACGTGTTTTAGTGGATGTCTGTCGATGGAGATATTGGTAGTGTTTCTAAACTGTTTAAATCGTTCGATCGATTCAACATATATTTGAGTGCAGTGACGTGTTTTAGTGGATGTCTGTCGATGGAGATATTGGTAGTGTTTCTAAACTGTTTAAATCGTTCGATCGATTCAACATATATTTGAGTGCAGTGACGTGTTTTAGTGGATGTCTGTCGATGGAGATATTGGTAGTGTTTCTAAACTGTTTAAATCGTTCGATCGATTCAACATATATTTGAGTGCAGTGACGTGTTTTAGTGGATGTCTGTCGATGGAGATATTGGTAGTGTTTCTAAACTGTTTAAATTCGTCGATCGATTCAACATATATTTGAGTGCAGTGACGTGTTTTAGTGGATGTCTGTCGATGGAGATATTGGTAGTGTTTCTAAACTGTTTAAATCGTTCGATCGATTCAACATATATTTGAGTGCAGTGGCGTGTTTTAGTGGATGTCTGTCGATGGAGATATATTTGAGTGCAGTGGCGGTTCGTGGTCATTTTCTGTGGGCCTAGACACAATTTTTCGGAAAATCATTTAAAAAAAAGTATTTACTATTCCGTGAAGTTATAGTGGAGCTGAGCTCCACTGGCTCTAATGACGAGCCGACGCTGTTTGAGTGTCTTCATTTAACAGGTAGTCGCCACGAGACAGAAGAACATCTTCCCTAAACATCTTCAACTCCCCAACAATAAATTTTACTACATGCACGATCTGACATTTTTACGAATACGATTACATTGCAGATCTAGTAAGTCACCTTCGATTACAAGATCGCTACGTGACACTTACGTGTGAGATGACGTTAATTACACTATTCACAATTACTTGTATCAGTGATTCTCAAGAGGCATGCTAGGCACTAGTGTTCCTGCTGAATGTAGGTACGCCCCGTGTGTGCTGAGGCCTCAAGGGAGCAAAGAATAGTAACACTGCGACCATAAGGCATGTCGTAAGAGGCGACAGAGGTCAGGCTAGGGAAGTTACCCTAGTAAATAAAAGCGTCGCAGACACCGGATGTGCTTGGCCTACTTGTACGCGTATAACTGGTACAACGTATAATCGCTCTTAAGCTCGGATCACATACAAATCACAAAGAGTGGTTAACGAGTGGTCGATATGATTTTAAGCTCAGATCACATACAAATCACAAAGAGTGGTCGATATGAAGTGTATGAAGAAGAAGCAGATAGGTGCGCCTTGGGAGATCCAAGATCTGGGATCGGCAACGCGGTGCCAGAGGGCACCAGAGTAAAAATCGAAAAGACGCATCATGTCCATGTTTCTCATAGACAGAAATTAAATGATGAATATATGTATGCATCATGTCGGAAACAGATTCATATCGAAATCTTGTCCAAGAGTGAAAACTCGCAGCCCTGGTTAAAAGAAGAAGATATCGAAATCTTGTCCAAGAGTGAAAACTCGCAGCCCTGGTTAAAAGAAGAAGATATCGAAATCTGCTCAAGAGTAAAAACTCGCAGCCTGGTTAAAGAAGAAGATATCGAAATCTAATCAAATCGAATAAAAAAGCAGACATTCAAGGTTTTTCAGACATATAATTAGAAGGGGCAGTTTAGAACATTTGATTAAAACAGGCAAAAATATAGGGGGAAGAGAGATAGAGGGAGACAAATGACAAAAACCCAAAGGGGATTGAAATCGTGGTTGCAATGGTTTCTGGTGACGGAGTTGATGTATTGTACCAGAGACAGACAGATGTGGAGAGACATGATCGCCTACGCCATTCGGCACGGCACTTGATAAATTGATCATTTTCCAATTATTTATGTATTTCCTTTCTTATTGCATCTTATTTATTAAGTTTTTGTGTAAAGTTCATTTGCGATACTTTGTAGAACTTCAAATGTACCCCGACTTCAAAGAAATTTGAGAACCATTGACTTACAATATTAAGAAGTAATCGCTTCACAGCTTTCCGGTAGTTGTAATCCTCTTTAGGTGTCTGTAACAATAGGAATCATAAAAGAAATGATCGATTACCTCTCGTGACCACTTCTTGTTTTCCTTTGAGTGTTAGTTAGATATTTCCAGAACTGTGTCCATTTTCGTACATCAATAATGTACTTCGTGGTTCTCTGTGGCTAAGCCCTTGCCTTGCGAGTCGAATGTCGTGGGTGCGAATCCGGAACGTGTCGTACTGTTCACGAGTGCACTTTTTGTTCTAGATTTCCCTAGGATTGTGGCAGGTCTACGGAGTGCGTGCTTTGTACAACACGTTTGGCTGGTGGCGTGCTATTTCTGCGAAACGACCGAGTCATATTGATAAAACTAGGAACGCAAAGGAAAGATAAAACTCCCGGGACAATGAAGTCACCTTCAGCTTTAAACCGCTCGTGTGTTGCCGACTCAAAGGGGAGCAGAGAATAGTTACACTCTGACCTACAAGGCATGTCATAAGAGGCGACTGAGAGGACCTAGGAAGCTTACCCTACTAATAAAAATGTCGCAGAAATCGGATGCTGACCACTTGTATGCGCATAACCAGCAAAACGCTACAATCGCTTTGAGTCAGATCACATACAGATCACACAGAGTGGTTAACAAGTGGTCGAAATGGAGCGTTCGAAGGAAAAGAAAATGCATCACTAACGTACATCGCGGTTCCTTGACTAAGTCCTTTCTTGCGAGTTGAAGACCGTAGGTCTGAATCCGGATTGTATACCCGACATTTACTTTTGTCTTCAAATGTCAACACATTAAAGTTGAGGTTTTTTCAGACAAGTTTTTGTTTTCAAAGATCTGACATCGACTTATTAACTAGCTCCGGCTGGGTCGGGAAGTGTGATTTTTAATTTATCGAGATAATGTACTTATATTGCTTTGTTGTCTGAAGTACCAGTCACTTTCGATGTACGTTTGGGTTAGGGAGCGAGATCTCGTGACTAATGGTTAAAGCACTTGCTTGCCAGTCGGGTCGTGCGTTTGAATCTGAACCGCGCCGTTCTGGTCACGAGAGCATTTTAATGATCCCCAAAGGTTTGCTGTCGAAGCATGGAGTGCGTGCTGTACATACTTTTGCCAGGTTTCTGCACTTTCTGCGGAGAGGACCTAGCATATGGGTAAACCTCAGTAATGAGTCAATCCTCGGCTAAAAACCCGCACGTGTGTGCCGGGGCTGAAAGGGAGCAATGAATAGTAACACTCCAACCTACAAGGCATGTCATAAGAGGCGGCTGAGGTAGCTGCCTAGGGAAGCTACCCTATTAAATAAAAAGTCGTTGCAGAAATCGGATGGCGTGACCTACTTGTAGGCGCATAACCAGCAAAAAGTACAATCACTCTTAGGCTCAGATCACATACAGATCACAAAGAGTGGTTAACAAGTGGTCGATATGGAACGTTCGAAGAAGAAGGCTTAAAACCCGCTTTAAGCGATCATAAAGGATGGGAGTACTAGGAAATAACGCAAGAGGAGCGTTGTCCAACGTGGTGCTGCAGGCGCCATGACGCCCGAGTCAATATTCATGGCGCCCTATTTTACTCTACCCGCCTTTAGCATTAATCGGTTTTTCAAAAAAGACTTTTCATTTTTTTTTTTAAAAAATTTTGTAGTTATTTTGTAACTATTAATTAATTTTGTAACCTTTAATTAATTTTGTAACCTTTAATTAATTTTGTAACCTTTAATTAATTTTGTAACCTTTAATTAATTTTGTAACTATTAATTAATTTTGTAACTATTAATTGATTTTGTAACCTTTAATTAATTTTGTAACTATTAATTAATTTTGTAACTATTAATTGATTTTGTAACTATTAATTAATTTTGTAACTATTAATTAATTTTGTAACTATTAATTAATTTTGTAACTATTAATTAATTTTGTAACCTTTAATTAATTTTGTAACTATTAATTAATTTTGTAACTATTAATTGATTTTGTAACTATTAATTAATTTTGTAACTATTAATTAATTTTGTAACTATTAATTGATTTTGTAACTATTAATTGATTTTGTAACTATTAATTAATTTTGTAACTATTAATTAATTTTGTAACTATTAATTAATTTTGTAACTATTAATTAATTTTGTAACCTTTAATTAATTTTGTAACTATTAATTAATTTTGTAACTATTAATTAATTTTGTAACCAGGTTCGCTTCCTCGTGGAACCATCTGGATATTTGTCCAGAGATCCCTGACCTCAGTGTAGGTGAGACTTAGTTCTTAGTCCTATCGGAGACGGACGATAAAATGTAGGTCCCGTCTTCAATTTGAGCACGTAAAAGAACCCTTGGTAGTTCAAAATCGAGACGAGCAGGCTGGAAAGCCGCTGCCCGGGCAAAATTCATAGAAAAATATTTAAAATAAAATTCCTATAAAAATATTTTTACAATCTTTCAAAATTACATTGGGAACCCACGCCGATGCTACGGAACTCGTGCACTGAACCTGAGATCTTCATATTAAGAAAGAAATCGGAGCACACATGGCTACTCAACGAAGTGTAAAGATGATGGTTCTATCAATCAATCAAATCTATATCCTTTCTCCTCAAGATGTGTCCAACATATCTCAATCTTCTCTTTCTTTATAACATATGTCACTAGTGGTTGACCAGACGTTTCTCTGCCTTCATCACTCCTGAATTCGTCTCAATTTATATTCAGTATTTTTCACAGACATCTATTTTTAAATACATTCAATTTACTTTCTATATCTTTAGTCATTTTCCAACTCTCGCTGGCATATGTTAGGATTGATACAAGATTTGAATTGAAAATTCGTAGTTATAAAACTATATAACTCGAGTTTCATATTTTATTTAGACTTTTAAAAAGCTTTGACAGTTCCTAGCATAATCTATTTTTGAGTATCTCCAATGCGATCAAAAATGCTAGCCAAATATGTCAGCTACTCTTTTTTTTAATGTTTTATTTACCATTTTGGATTCTAGCGTGATTTTTGCATTACTTTTCACATATGTCTTTATTTTTCTTCTTCTTTTTTCAAGTTATGATTTGCCTCAGAGCGTCAAGATAAGAAGAGATTTCTAGAATGGGCTTTTGTGTGTGCTCCATAAAGTGATCAACTCTGTTATCTCTGATGTTCCTCTTTTGCAAGGACATTCTTTATTTTGTATCGAATTATGAGAGGACTATCATCATAGCATTCCGGACATGTCCATCGGTGCTCCGATCTCCGTCTGAACAAATCCAGCAACGTCCAGCGGCCCAACACGCCATTTCGATGTTGATTAATCAGTCTCTTTGCATATTTGGTATGTCGTTCTTTACGGGCTGCACCAATATTGACATCCATCTCTCTTAATCTAGTCAGCGATCAGAGTAACGTTGTATCGGAGTAACATTACTCTTTGAGGCACACTGTCTGTGGGTAATCTGCTTATGAAGCCGAACCATTTACTTTGTTGTTTTTTTATGAAGTTCAGTACTGATGTTGTACCCACTTTTGTTCCTGATGTCTTCATTTCTCAACCAGCCTCTTCTTGATACTCCACGCATTCTGCGTAGAGACTTTATCTTTGTCGTGACTAGTTATCTTCTATCATTTGATGTCAGCGTCCAAGTTTGGCACTGATAACATAATATTGGAAGAGAGATTGTGTTGAACAATGCTCTTTAATGTTCATGGTTGTCCCCATCCCCTCTGTGTCCCTGTGTCCCAGCTGATCAAACTACATAACATGTTCTTCAAGACTGTTCCTTGCATGTCCACCCTAGAAAGGAATGCTGACCCTACAATACAACACTACATTCAAAACTACATGACACTAGAGATGAGTTCCAGACAACAGTTGACTTCATCATAAGAACGTTTCTGACGGTATAACCATCAAAATAGCGATCGCAAAGAAAAAGAAGGCGGCGTGTTCATGATGACTTGTCATAGGTGTCTTCATTATATTTCTCTTCTTTCAAAACTCATCTGCAGTGCAACTTTTGATGCTGTTGCGATAGTTTGTCTGTTTTTTGTGTGCATATCTTGGTAGTTTTTATATAAACTAAAAATAGACTGTCGTTATTGCCTGTAGTAACTCTTTTTAGGGCGGTGTAGAACAGGTAGGATGAGAACCTGTGGAATCTGAAGATGCTCGTCCATCACGGGTGATGATGACCACACAAATTTTCATCCAAGGAAATGTAGTTCCGTTATGTTTGTCTGTGTGCGCGTATATGACTAGTGAGCCCGATACGGGCTTGAAATGTTCTTGTACAGTGTGGGCAAAGGTATACTTGCACTTGTGGGAAGTTTTATTGCCTTTATAGTTTAACGTTTTTGTTCCATCTGTGCTGTTCTACCTGCATCGCAGGCCGAAGAACCGTGTCGAAGAAGTGTGCGTCAAGCTGATCTGTCTTGAGCAACATTCTCTCAGTTGTTGACATCTATGTCAAAGGATTTCGTAGAGTTCAGTCTCAAGAACTCGATGAAATCTTAATGAATTTCATGACTGCATGGCTAGTTCAGTCTCAAGAACTCGATGAAATCTTTATGAATTTCATGACTGCATGGCTAGTTCAGTCCCAAGAACTCGATGAAATCTTAATGAATTTTATGACTGCATGGCTAGTTCAGTCTCAAGAACTCGATGAAATCTTAATGAATTTCATGACTGCATGGCTAGTGCAGTCTCAAGAACTCGATGAAATCTTAATGAATTTCATGACTGCATGGCTAGTTCAGTCTCAAGAACTCGATGAAATCTTAATGAATTTCATGACTGCATGGCTAGTGCAGTCTCAAGAACTCGATGAAATCTTAATGAATTTCATGACTGCATGGCTAGTTCAGTCTCAAGAACTCGATGAAATCTTAATGAATTTCATGACTGCATGGCTAGTTCAGTCTCAAGAACTCGATGAAATCTTTATGAATTTCATGACTGCATGGCTAGTTCAGTCTCAAGAACTCGATGAAATCTTAATGAATTTCATGACCGCATGGCTAGTGCAGTCGCCGTAAAACTGTTCAGGTTATGATTTTTCCTTTATGCCCATAACAGAAAAAAATCCTTGACCTTATCGTGAATTAAACACGGGTCTCTCGCATAGAAGTCGCGCTCTAATCCATTCGGTCAGACGCTCTGTAAAATCTAAATCTTCAAGTTGTCGGTTTTCCACCCGTTCGATGCCAGTTTCGCACCTGCAACATTTTCGCATCAGCCAGTTAATTGCCACTCCAAACAATAGTGGAGATAAAGTACATCCCTTTTTTACTCCGGTTTCAACCATAAACCAGTCGCTTTTAACCATTATCATTGCAGACTTCACACTGTGAACAATTATACAAGCGTTTGAATAACGTTTATTATTTGAGAAGGTATTTCTTATTTTTGTCTGTTACCTTTCCCCAGGTCGATGATGGAATTGGTTGTTCACTCTTGCAGGTAATCATAGAGGTGGTAGCTTTAATTTGTGTTTCACGGCCAGATGAGTCGCCCTTGTTGTGTTATTTCCGTGTTTATTTAGTGTAATCTTGATATTTTCTATCCATATTTTTCACAGTCTTCTTGGCTCAAGTAGTGGTCTCCTTTTATTGCATGCTGTTATTGGTGGTTGGTTGTATTCCCTTCTCATTAAATGTGCGAACGACTGATTAGTGTTCGAGCTTATCCAGTCAATGGCCACTCCAAACAATAGTGGAGATAAAATACAACCTTGGTTTACTTCGGTTTCGACCATAATCTAGTTGTTTTGGCCATCGTGAACTTCACACTGTGAAGAATCATACAGACGTTTTCTTCTCCTTCTTCTTTAAATGCTTTGTATCGACCATTTGTTAACCGCTCGGTGTGATTTGTATGTGATCTGAGCCTTCTTCTTCTGCGTTCTCACAAGATTGGGATTTCGGATTCTCTAATAAAGGCAGCCGTCTGTCTCAGATTATCAGCCACGCCATACAGTTTGTCTTGAACGCTAGTGTAAGTGAGTTTCACCTCTTTCTTCTCAAGTCTGCATATCGGGGCAGTTCTGTAGGATATAATTTTATGATTTCTGCTTCCCTGTTTGTGCCGACCTCTTCCTGCAGTAAGTTTTGCCACCCTCGTGATGGTAGGTCTCCTTCTCCTTTGCGTTCATTCTTTACGACCAATTTTAATTACTCTTTATGATATGTTTGATCTTTGCCAAGAACGTGGATACGTTGCACATTGGTTATAGTAGGTCTGACATTCTTACTGCGTGGCTAAATCTCCGAGGAAGAGTGGCGACCGTAGAATCCGTTATCCCATTCCTCATAGTGAGGGGTCGTTGCACCTGTTATGCATATTATGACCTGGGCCGGTGGTGCATACGTTTTCTGCAAGCATTTGTTTTGGGTTAGCATTCCCTAGCAGACACGTGCATCCGATTTCAGTTAAACCTCCTTAATCGCCTCTACGACATGCGTGGCAGGTAACAGTGATTCTATTCTTTACACCCCAAATATGGGCTCCGGTAACCACTGGACGGATGGGGATACGGAACAGTATATCATTGGAAAAATGAATCAAGCAATACAAACTTATGCCATGCTCAACAAAACCTGGTAAACTAAGACTAAATCTTAAAACAAAATTTCAAATATGAAGAAGCAGTGTTCTGGTCGTGTTCTATATAGTGTTCTTTCTTTCTTTCTATCTTTCTATCTTTCTTTCTATCTTTCTATCTTTCTATCTTTCTATCTTTCTTTTCTATCTTTCTTTCTATCTTTCTATCTTTCTTTCTTTCTTTCTTTCTTTCTTTCTTTCTTTATGTCTTTTTCTTCTATCTTTCTTTCTTTCTTTCTTTCTATCTTTCTTCTTTCTTTCTATCTTTCTATCTTTCTATCTTTCTATCTTTCTATCTTTCTTTCTTTCTTCTATCTTTTTATCTTTCTATCTTTCATCTTTCTATCTTTCTATCTTTCTTTTTTCTATCTTTCTATCTTTCTTTCTTTCTTCTTCTTTCTTTCTTTCTTTATGTCTTTCTTTCTATCTTTCTATCTTTCTATCTTTCTATCTTTCTATCTTTCTTTCTTTCTATCTTTCTTTCTTTATGTCTTTCTTTCTTTCTATCTTTCTATCTTTCTATCTTTCTTTCTTTATGTTTTTCTATCTTCTTTCTTTCTTTCTTTCTATCTTTCTTTTTTTATGTCTTTCTATCTTTCTATCTTTCTATCTTTCTATCTTTCTTTCTTTCTATCTTTCTATCTTTCTTTCTTTCTTCTTTCTTTCTTTCTTTCTTTATGTCTTTCTTTCTTTCTATCTTTCTATCTTTCTATCTTTCTATCTTTCTATCTTTCTTTCTTTCTATCTTTCTTTCTTTATGTCTTTCTTTCTTTCTATCTTTCTATCTTTCTATCTTTCTTTCTTTATGTCTTTCTTTCTTTCTATCTTTCTTTCTTTCTATCTTTCTATCTTTCTATCTTTCTTTCTTTCTTTCTTTCTATCTTTCTATCTTTCTATCTTTCTTTCTTTCTTTCTATCTTTCTATCTTTCTATCTTTCTATCTTCTTCTTTCTTCTATCTTTCTATCTTTCTATCTTTCTATCTTTCTTTCTTTCTTTCTATCTTTCTTTCTATCTTTCTATCTTTCTTTCTTTCTTCTTTCTTTCTTTCTTTTCTTTTCTTTATGTCTTTCTTCTTTCTATCTTTCTTCTTTCTTTCTTTCTATCTTTCTTTCTTTCTTTCTATCTTTCTATCTTTCTTTCTATCTTTCTATCTTTCTTTCTTTCTTTCTATCTTTCTATCTTTCTATCTTTCTATCTTTCTATCTTTCTATCTTCTTCTTCTATCTTTCTATCTTTCTTTCTTTCTTCTTTCTTTCTTTCTTTCTTTATGTCTTTCTTTCTTTCTATCTTTCTATCTTTCTATATTTCTATCTATCTTTCTATCTTTCTTTCTTTCTATCTTTCTTTCTTTATGTCTTTCTTTCTATCTTTCTATCTTTCTATCTTTCTTTCTTTATGTCTTTCTATCTTTCTTTCTTTCTTTCTTTCTATCTTTCTTTCTTTATGTCTTTCTTTCTTTCTATCTTTCTTTCTTTCTTTCTATCTTTCTATCTTTCTATCTTTCTATCTTTCTATCTTTCTTTCTTTCTATCTTTCTATCTTTCTATCTTTCTATCTTTCTATCTTTCTATCTTTCTATCTTTCTTTCTTTATGTCTTTCCATCTTTCTATCTTTCTATCTTTCTATCTTTCTTTCTTTCTATCTTTCTTTCTTTCTTTCTATCTTTCTTTCTATCTTTCTATCTTTCTTTCTATCTTTCTTTCTTTCTATCTTTCTATCTTTCTATCTTTCTATCTTTCTTTTTTTATGTCTTTCTATCTTTCTATCTTTCTATCTTTCTATCTTTCTTTTTTCTATCTTTCTATCTTTCTTTCTTTCTTCTTTCTTTCTTTCTTTCTTTATGTCTTTCTATCTTTCTATCTTTCTATCTTTCTATCTTTCTATCTTTCTATCTTTCTTCTTTTTATCTTTCTATCTTTCTATCTTTCTATCGTTCTATCTTTCTTTCTATCTTTCTATCTTTCTATCTTTCTATCTTTCTTTCTATCTTTCTTTCTTTCTATCTTTCTATCTTTCTTTCTTTCTATCTTTCTATCTTTCTATCTTTCTTTCTATCTTTCTATCTTTCTATCTTTCTATCTTTCTATCTTTCTTTCTTTCTATCTTTCTATCTTTCTATCTTTCTATCTTTCTATCTTTCTATCTTTCTACTTTCTTCTTTCTTTCTATCTTTCTATCTTTTTTTCTTTCTATCTTTCTATCTTTCTATCTTTCTATCTTTCTATCTTTCTATCTTTCTTTCTTTCTATCTTTCTATCTTTCTTTTCTTTCTTTCTATCTTTCTATCTTTCTATCTTTCTATCTTTCTTTCTTTCTTTCTATCTTTCTATCTTTCTATCTTTCTATCTTTCTATCTTTCTTTCTTTCTATCTTTCTATCTTTCTTCTTTCATCTTTCTTTCTTTCTTTCTTTCTATCTTTCTATCTTTCTATCTTTCTTTCTATCTTTCTTTCTATCTTTCTATCTTTCTATCTTTCTATCTTTCTATCTTTCTATCTTTCTATCTTCTATCTTTCTATCTTTCTATCTTTCTATCTTTCTATCTTTCTATCTTTCTATCTTTCTTTCTATCTTTCTATCTTTCTATCTTTCTTTCTTTCTTTCTATCTTTCTATCTTTCTATCTTTCTATCTTTCTTTCTATCTTTCTATCTTTCTATCTTTCTATCTTTTTATCTTTCTATCTTTCTATCTTTCTTTCTTTCTATCTTTCTATCTTTCTTTCTTTCTATCTTTCTATCTTTCTATCTTCTATCTTCTTTCTTTCTATCTTTCTATCTTTCTATCTTTCTATCTTTCTTTCTTTCTATCTTTCTATCTTTCTATCTTTCTATCTTTCTATCTTTCAATCTTTCTATCTTTCTATCTTTCTATCTTTCTATCTTTCTTTCTTTCTATCTTTCTATCTTTCTATCTTTCTATCTTTCTATCTTTCTATCTTTCTTTCTTTCTATCTTTCTATCTTTCTTTCTTTCTTTCTATCTTTCTATCTTTCTATCTTTCTATCTTTCTTTCTATCTTTCTATCTTTCTATCTTTCTATCTTTCTATCTTTCTATCTTTCTTTCTTTCTATCTTTCTATCTTTCTTTCTTTCTATCTTTCTATCTTTCTATCTTTCTATCTTTCTATCTTTCTATCTTTCTATCTTTCTATCTTTCTATCTTTCTTTCTATCTTTCTTTCTTTCTTTCTATCTTTCTATCTTTCTATCTTTCTATCTTTCTATCTTTCTATCTTTCTTTCTTTCTTCTTTCTTTCTTTCTTTCTTTATGTCTTTCTTTCTTTCTATCTTTCTATCTTTCTATCTTTCTATCTTTCTATCTTTCTATCTTTCTTTTTTCTATCTTTCTTTCTTTATGTCTTTCTTTCTTTCTATCTTTCTATCTTTCTATCTTTTTTTCTTTATGTCTTTCTATCTTTCTTTCTTTCTTCTTTTTTATCTTTCTTTTTTTATGTCTTTCTTTCTTTCTATCTTTCTATCTTTCTTTCTTTCTTTCTATCTTTCTTTCTATCTTTCTATCTTTCTTTCTTTCTATCTTTCTATCTTTCTATCTTTCTATCTTTCTATCTTTCTATCTTTCTATCTTTCTATCTTTCTTTCTTTATGTCTTTCTATCTTTCTATCTTTCTTTCTTTCTATCTTTCTATCTTTCTTTCTTTCTATCTTTCTTTCTATCTTTCTATCTTTCTTTCTTTCTATCTTTCTTTCTATCTTTCTATCTTTCTATCTTTCTATCTTTCTTTTTTTATGTCTTTCTATCTTTCTATCTTTCTATCTTTCTATCTTTCTTTCTTTCTATCTTTCTATCTTTCTTTCTTTCTTCTTTCTTCTTTCTTCTTCTTTATGTCTTTCTTTCTTTCTATCTTTCTATCTTTCTATCTTTCTATCTTTCTATCTTTCTTTCTTTCTATCTTTCTTTCTTTATGTCTTTCTTTCTTTCTATCTTTCTATCTTTCTATCTTTCTTTCTTTATGTCTTTCTATCTTTCTATCTTTCTTTCTTTCTTTCTATCTTTCTATCTTTCTTTCTATCTTTCTTTCTTTCTTTCTATCTTTCTATCTTTCTATCTTTCTATCTTTTCTTTCTTTCTTTCTATCTTTCTTTCTATCTTTCTATCTTTCTTTCTTTCTTCTTTCTTTCTTTCTTTCTTTCTTTATGTCTTTCTTTCTTTCTATCTTTCTTTCTTTCTTTCTTTCTATCTTTCTTTCTTTCTTTCTATCTTTCTATCTTTCTATCTTTCTTTCTATCTTTCTTTCTTTCTTTCTATCTTTCTATCTTTCTATCTTTCTATCTTTCTATCTTTCTTTCTTTCTATCTTTCTATCTTTCTTTCTTTCTTCTTTCTTTCTTTCTTTCTTTATCTCTTTCTTTCTTTCTTTCTATCTTTCTATCTTTCTATCTTTCTATCTTTCTATCTTTCTTTTTTCTATCTTTCTTTTTTTATGTCTTTCTTCTTTCTATCTTTCTATCTTTCTATCTTTCTTCTTTATGTCTTTCTATCTTTCTTTCTTTCTTTCTTTCTATCTTTCTTTCTTTATGTCTTTCTTTCTTTCTATCTTTCTTTCTTTCTTTCTATCTTTCTATCTTTCTATCTTTCTATCTTTCTATCTTTCTTCTTTCATCTTTCATCTTTCATCTTTCTATCTTTCTATCTTTCTATCTTTCTATCTTTCTTTCTTTATGTCTTTCCATCTTTCTATCTTTCTATCTTTCTATCTTTCTTTCTTTCTATCTTTCTATCTTTCTTTCTTTCTATCTTTCTTTCTATCTTTCTATCTTTCTTTCTTTCTATCTTTCTTTCTTTCTATCTTTCTATCTTTCTATCTTTCTATCTTTCTTTTTTTATGTCTTTCTATCTTTCTATCTTTCTATCTTTCTATCTTTCTTTCTTTCTATCTTTCTATTTTTCTTTCTTTCTTCTTTCTTTCTTTCTTTCTTTATGTCTCTTTCTTCTTTCTTCTATCTTTCTATCTTTCTATCTTCATCTTTCTTTCTATCTTTCTTTCTTTTTTCTATCTTTCTTTCTTTATGTCTTTCTTCTTTCTATCTTTCTATCTTTCATCTTTTTTTCTTTTATGTCTTTCTATCTTTCTATCTTTCTTCTTTCTATCTTTCTATCTTTCTATCTTTCTATCTTTCTTTCTTTCTATCTTTCTATCTTTCTATCTTTCTTTCTTTCTATCTTTCTATCTTTCTATCTTTCTATCTTTCTATCTTTCTTTCTTTCTTTCTATCTTTCATCTTCTATCTTTCTATCTTTCTTCTTTCTATCTTCTATCTTTCTATCTTTCTATCTTTCTATCTTTCTATCTTTCTTTCTATCTTTCTATCTTTCTATCTTTCTATCTTCTATCTTTCTATCTTTCTATCTTTCTATCTTTCTTTCTATCTTTCTATCTTTCTTTCTATCTTTCTTTCTTTCTATCTTTCTATCTTTCTATCTTTCATCTTCTATCTTTCTCTTCTATCTTTCTATCTTCTATCTTTCTATCTTTCTATCTTTCTATCTTTATCTTTCTTTCTATCTTTCTATCTTTCTATCTTTCTATCTTTCTATCTTCTATCTCTCTATCTTTCTATCTTTCTATCTTTCTATCTTTCTATCTTTCTATCTTTCTATCTTCTATCTTTCTTCTTATCTTTCATCTTTCTATCTTTCTATCTTTCTATCTTCTTCTTATCTCTTCTATCTTTCTATCTTTCTATCTTTCTTCTTTCTATCTTTCATCTTTCTTTCTTCTATCTTTCTATCTTTCTATCTTTCTATCTTTCTATCTTTCTATCTTCTTTCTTTCTATCTTTCTTCTTTCTTTCATCTTTCTATCTTCTATCTTTCTATCTTTCTATCTTTCTTTCTATCTTTCTATCTTTCTATCTTTCTATCTTTCTATCTTTCTATCTTTCTATCTTTCTATCTTTCTCTCTATCTTTCTATCTTTCTATCTTTCTATCTTTCTATCTTTCTATCTTTCTATCTTTCTTTCATCTTTCATCTTTCTTCTTCATCTTTTTATCTTTCTATCTTTCTATCTTTCTATCTTTCTATCTTTCTATCTTTCTATCTTTCTATCTTCTATCTTTTCTTTCTTCTTTCTTTCTTCATCTTTCATCTTTCTATCTTTCTCATCTTTCTATCTTTCTATCTTTCTATCTTTCTATCTTTCTTCTTTCATCTTTCTATCTTCTATCTTTCATCTTTCTATCTTTCTTCATCTTCTTTCTATCTTTCTATCTTTCTATCTTTCTATCTTCATCTTTATCTTTCATCTTTCTATCTTTCATCTTTCTATCTTTCTATCTTCTTTCTATCTTTCTATCTTTCATCTTTCATCTTCTATCTCTTCATCTTTCTATCTTTATCTTTCTTCTTTCTATCTTTCTTTCTTTCTTCTTTCTTTCTCTCTTTTCTAATCCTGTTTTGTCTCACAGCGTCAGGATAAGAAGAGATATCTAGAACGAGCCCTTGTGTGCGCTTTATAAATAGTGTCTCTCGTCGCCTCTGTTATCTCTGAGGTTCCCTTTGTGGCAGGCCTTTTGCTTTGTAACCATTGTATAGCAGCAACATTGCTCTTTGCCGCTGCCGTAGTCGCCTCTTACGACATGCTTTGCAGGTGGCAGTGTTACTATTCTTTGCTCCTATTGAGAGAACCGGCAACACACAGGCGACCACAAGGTCTAAAACCAGCTTGTTCTTCTCTCAGGGTTGAATCTACTTCTTCTTTGAGTTTATTGAGAATTGTTTTGTAAAACGTCTTAGCCGTATGATGATAGTGTGATCCTTATCACCTGCTGCAATCTATGAGATAACGTCTTTTTATTTACTGGGGAACCGGGGAGGAGAGAGGGGGTGATAGATTTTAATGTAACCATTGTTTCCTTCTTCCTTTGTTCTGGAACTGTTTCGTCTTCCCATATTTTGCTAAATTAGATCGAGCATCTAGTTACTCACTCTTCTTCATTTGAGAATCATCTTCGTTGCACATCAGACATGTCCATAATTGCTCCGATTTCCTCCCAAGCATGTACCTCAGTATGTTTAGGCTAACAACTCCCGTTCTGTGTTGATTGATGTATCTACTGGGTTTTCTCTCATGGTTTTACCGTCTTGCTGCACCTATCTGTATGCACAACTTGCGCAACCGAGGTAGAGGATGCCCTTTATCTTCTTCGTTGAAATCTTCAGAGTGTACGTTTTCTCTGAGAGCGTTGATGATGTTGCTTCTGTCCATAGAAGACCCATAGATTTTCAATCGTAACATTGCCCGCTAGTGCATCTGCTCTTTCATTGCCCTTGACCCCAGCGTGATCCGGGACAAAGATGTAGGTAAGTATCTGGATTGTCGAGTTTTGTATTAATTTCATTCTTTGACTTCGTACATAACCGGTATTGATCTTCTGTAACATGCTCATAGAGTCGCTGAGCATGTAAGCGTGAATGAATGTATGCGTCTGTAGCCATTCTAGAGATTTTGTCACCTCCATGACCTCCATAGTCATGCTGCTGGTAGTTATCGTATATGCACCATTTGTCTCTTTGATGACTTTTCTTTCGCTCTACCATCTTCCACTCTGAGTATTTCTGCAGTAATGTTGACATCATATGTTCCACATAGACTTCATACACCTGTTCATTAGTTATTGGTTTAGCTTATTTGGTTATTGGTTATTGGTTACTAAACTGACGTCATTGCACTCCGGCAGACCGTAGGTGATCGCTCTCCTCAACAGATATCGAAGAGTATGCGTACTGATGGTTCCGTGGCTCGCTGATTAAAATCACCTCTCAATCTGCCTCTCAGGCATCCAGTTTTACTTGTACAACTGGTAACTCCAAACTGCTTAAATCGCTTGATCGATTCAACATCTATTTTAGTGTTCTCATCCAACAGACAGTCACGAAGAGATCGAAGAATATCCCCCTTATCCATCTTCAACTCCCAACAATCGATGCTGTTGATGCAAGCCTGTCCGCTTTCTCATCACCGTAAACACCCGGCATGCCAAGGACAGCATATCCATGTAAGCCTCTGAAGGTTAGAAACTTCTATAGACGACATTCACTCATACCGAAACCTGCCCTTCTGGATCTTGTAAAGCATCAACTGAGAATCAGATACAACAACGGCCCCAGTAGATAAAGTCCCAGAGATCCAGTGAAAGCCAGCAGTAGCGGCCTCAACCTCCATCCTCATACAGGAAGTAGTTGTCCTGTACGCTCCACTTCGCTCTGCAACAACCATACCATGCGCATTAGCCAAGAAACCCCAGCCGGACTTCTCACCCCGTTGAACCGACCCATCGGTATATACAACAACATCATCATCCCTTGCATAATCTTCTATCAGCTGCTTAACTGCGAGATCAGCCTTCATGTTGCCCCAATCTCTACATTCTCTTCCAAGAGTAATGATAACGTTGAGATAGTTGGTCATGCTACCATCTGTTGGGATCCATTCTTCCCTTTTGGTAGGGTCACAACCGTAGTCACCTGGCAAATTGTTCTCAGCCTGGGCCATCCACGACATGCCACGCTTGATTCTCGTGCCCTTAACATCAATAGTCTTCTTGTGCAGTGGATGTCCCTTATCCGCAGTAACCCGCATATATGCCTTGGTTTGGGCGAATGCATGACGGAGCATAGTGACAGAAGGCCAAGCATATATCTCATCTTCACAATGGGGGTATCTCTAGTGCAGCCCAGGACTATACGCATACCTTTATCCTGAACCCGTTCGAGTCGTTCACATTGTGATCTTGATATCGTAACGTGTCCGGTTTAGCTATTTATAGCGTATTATCTGCTTTTTAAAACCTAGGAAGAAGTCCAGTTTTACGTCATCTGGGCGCTATGCCCCTCTCTGCAGAAATCGCACTCACCTGCCTAGAAGATTGCCCAAATCATGAACTCAACATCTCCGACAACATTCCTAGGCGTCTATGGACAAATTCACGCATGAACAGAACGGCGCAGCACGGATTCGAACCGACAACATTCAGCTCGCAAGACAACTTAACCGCTTAGCCACATAGACCACCACTACCCAACCCAAACGTACATCGAAAGTGACTGAGTACTTCAGACAACAAAGCAAGTAATAAGTACATATCTCGATAAATTAAAAACCACACTTCAGACCCCAGCCGGAGCTAGTTAATAAAGCGATGTCGGATCTTTGAAAACAAAAAACCCGTCTGAAAAAACCTCAACTTTAATTTGTTGACATTTGAAGACATAAAGTAAATGTCGGGTATTTCAAAGTTTAACCTTTATATACTCGATTATTTTCGAAGTGTAATCGATTTCTGTAAGTAAAGTGTTTTTTTTGTTTAACTTTAATAGAGGCTTAGCAAAAATATTCGATCTAGTAACATTTCTGGTATCGTTTGAGTTTTAAAATTTTTTTTGGATGTATCAATATATAAATATATATATATATGGCCTTTTTCGTCTTTACAGATGGTCAATTGGCAAGTGTTTTACTGTGACAACTTCTGAGTTTTCTCTTTTCTCTCTTGTCGTTCAGCTCATACATTAGTCTCTTCTCAATTAACTCTGCTCCCTTGTGCAATATTGCTTTCCATACAACTCTATCAGCAGCTAGTTTTTTCTATGTGATGTGACCTATAGAAAAGTTCTTCATTGAGGCTTTGCAGACATCTTGATATCTGATCAGTATAATGTTTCAATATTAACGATATTGGGAGTCATCAAATCCCACTATTGTTTATTGTTCATTTGAGGATTATCTTCACCGCACATCGTACATGTCTATATAAGTGCTCCCATCTCCCAAGCATGTATTTTAGTATGTTTAGACTAACAACTCCTGTTCAGTGTTGTTGATGTATCACTGGGTTTCTCTCATGGGTTTTCCGTCTTGTGACCATCGGTATGCATAACTTGCGAACCGAGATTTTTTCCGATCCAGAAGCCTGGCTTTTCAGCTCTTCGGCTCGGTGCCATGGACATCGTAACCCTTCGGTTCGGTGCCACGAACACCGTAAATCTGGGGAATCGGGCTTTTCTGCCATCCGCGAATTGAACCTCACACAGAGGATAGTCACCGTAGTTCAACGCGCAGAACACGCTGGGCAGACGGGCACGCAACCGAGATAGAGAATACCCTTATCTTCTTCATTGAAATCTTCAGAGCGTATGTTTTCTCTTAGAGCGTTGATGATGTCGCTTCTGTCCATAGAATCCCCATTCCCAATCGTATCATTGCTCGCTAGTTCTCTCTCCCATTGACCTTCACCCCAGAATGACCTGGGACAAAGATGAAGGGTAGTGACTGGATTGTCGCGTTTTGTATTAACTGCATCCACTATTAACTGTTGTCCTATAGTATAGCATGTGGTTATTGTGCTATCTTAGATCACGTGACTATCGTGCTATATTACTACATGTGGCTGCTATGCTACATCACATCATATGTCTATTGTGCTATATTACATCATAAGACTATTATCTGGGACGGATACAATCATTTGGGACGACATTTGCACCTTCTTACTCTTATCTAGAACCGCGCAATAAAGCTCCCCCCTCCCTCACTACACCCCTACAATCTTTTTTTTTAAATCAGACACGACATGACGTTCTGAGAAAATTCATAAACAAGCTGACACTGCCAGTGGCCGGTAGTCTTCAAACATGGGCATATCTTGGTGGAATCAAGCTAGTGGTGGAGGTGTGAGGGATGGTGTTGAAGTGGAATCGGCACGAATTATCAGTTATCAGTAACAAGAATCGATGCAGTCATTCGCCGATGCTGTTTTTATTTCCTCTCCAGTTGAAATCTGAGTTATACCGTTGTATTTATTTGGTTCCGTCGTAAATGTTGCCAGGGTACGGGGGAACATATATTGTCTAAGACTGGCAATCAATCAATATTTGATTCCGAGTTCTGATAACAAACAGCCATTGCTGCCGTTGTCAGGAATCGTATAATCCTGCGATAGCGTTGTCGTAAACCCGATATGGGTATCAATGTCGTAAAAAACAAATTGGGTAATTTTTCTTCTTCAGCGGTTTCTGGTCATGCGCTTAATCCACATTGGACCACAAACTGGGCAGTTAGATTCAGGTCGGTCAGGTTTCCACGAAGTTGAGTGTTTTTGAGTTGACTGGGTGTGGTCACATGTTGCTTCTCTGGTCATGCACGTAGTCCACAGTGGCCCATAAACTATGTAGTCTGCTTCAGGTCTGTCAGGTTCCTACGAAGCTTAGTTTTGAAGTCGATTGAGTGTGACCACACGTTGCTTTTCTTCTTCAAACGCTCCATATCGACCACTTGTTAACCACTCTTTGTGATTTGTATGTGATCTGAGCCTAAGAGCGATTGTACATTGTACCAGTTATGCGTCTACTATTAGACCAGCACATCCGATTTCTGTTACGCTTGTTATTTACTAGGTTAGTTTCCCTAGGTCCTACATCAGTCACCTCTTACGACATGCCGGGTAGGTCGCAGTGGTACTATTCTTTGCTTCCCTTTCGGGTTCCAGCCACACATATGTGGTTACTTCTATGGTCATGCACTTAATCCACCGTCTTTTACCTCTGAAGTCGGAGATGGCCTGCCGGTATGGCGGGGGACAGTGATAATAAGCCGGTATGGCGGAGAACAGTGATAATAAGCCGGTATGACGGAGAACAGTGATAATAAGCCGGTATGGCGGAGAACAGTGATAATAAGCCGGTATGGCGGAGAACAGTGATAATAAGCCGGTATGGCGGAGAACAGTGATAATAAGCCGGTATGGCGGAGAACAGTGATAATAAGCCGGTATGGCGGGGGAACAGTGATAATAAGCCGGCATGGCGGGGGAACAGTGATAATAAGCCGGTATGGTGGAGAACAGTGATAATAAGCCGGCATGGCGGGGGAACAGTGATAATAAGCCGGCATGGCGGGGGAACAGTGATAATAAGCCGGCATGGCGGGGGAACAGTGATAATAAGCCGGCATGGCGGGGGAACAGTGATAATAAGCCGGTATGGTGGAGAACAGTGATAATAAGCCGGCATGGCGGGGGAACAGTGATAATAAGCCGGTATGGCTGGGGAACAGTGATAATAAGCCGGTATGGCGGGGGGACAGTGATAATAAGCCGGCATGGCGGGGGAACAGTGATAATAAAGAAAACAGGCCTTCACACAAAATCCAGACAGAACTACCAGGCGCCCTGACTACGCTTGAATTCATTGCGGGTAAACGCAAGGAGAAGAAGAAGAAGAAGCTTCATGTCTGTCAGGTTACATCAAAGCTTAGTTTTCAGGTTAACTGGGTGCGCCCCTATGTTGCTTCTCTGACCATGCGCGTAATCTACTGTGGACCACAAACTTGGCAGCCATCTTCAGGTCAGGTTTCCCCAAAGTTAAGTATTTTTTTAGATCGACTGGGTGTGGTCTAATGTAGTTTCTCTGGTCATGCGTTTAGTTACAGCCAACTCTAGATAACTAGGCCAGACAACTTACAAGGGTTCCCCGACCTAGATCAGAGAAGGGGGCCGAAAATATATATGTTTGATAGAACACTGCAAGCTTTTTGCAATTTTACTCAATTCTGTGAGTCTATGGTTATTTATTGGTGAAAAATATTCATAATATTGATATTCCTTATTGTTAAACTTAACTTGTTGCATAATATAACTTTGAGTTAGCATTTTGTGTTGATTTTAAAATGAATTCGTCTATATATACCAATACTGGAATGCGAGGAATGCGAGGTCACGTGATGTAGCTGGAGTCTGATTTCCCATAATTCTTACCTGAGTCTGAAAACCCATAAATTTATAGTTGGCACTGGTTTAGTCCACTGTGGACCACCAACTTGGCAGTTAGCTTCAGATCTTTTACCTCTGGCGTCAGAGAAGTCATGCATGTATGGCGGGTATCACTGATAAAAAGGAAAGCAGGCCTTCATGCAAAATTCAGTCGAACCGCAATACCAGGCGCCCTGACTACACATGAATTCACACCGGGCGACCAAAAAAACAACCCTACATATACGCATACCCTACATATACGCATACCCTACATATACGCATATCCTATCCATTCGCAATATCTCTTTCAAAACATTGACCCACCGCTTAATAAACCTCAAACGAAGCTTTAAAGCGCTTTGTTTAAAATCGATATCCCGTCCCTATTACCAACGATAACTGAATCTTCTAACTACAGAATATTCTGATCCGCTTAATAGCAAATGCTTGCTTCATTCCGCTCACGAAACCCTTAGTTATTGGGCAAGTTTGGACATTTGGCATTCAGGAATTCTGTTAATGAGAATTAAGCTCGGCTAGGATCCGATAGTGGACAGTTATGAATGGAAACTAATTGTTTTTGAATCTCTGAAAGGCCCCTAACACAAGCAATGTATAATTTGGTTTGCCAAATTAATTTGTAATGAGATTTGCTTTGGCAAGTGCAGAATGCAGAATGTGTGTGCTTCGGTGTATGTTTGTTTGTGTGTTTTTCTGCGTGTCTGTGTTTATCTGTGTGTGTTTGACTGTGTTCATATGTGTGTGTTTAAAAAGGGTTTAAAAGCCCAAAGATTGACTTCATTGCACCGGATTTTACCCCATACGGTTCGGTCCTTCTCCGCAGAAATGGCACGCTACCTGCCGATAGAATTGCACAAAACACGAACTCCGTAGCTCCAGCAACAATCCTGAAGGTCCCTGAAAAACAACTGCACCCGTGAACAGAATGGCGCGGTCCGGACTCGAACCTCGACTCACCAGGCAAAAGGTTTAACCACTTAGCCACAGAGACCCCCACATATGTATGTGTGTTTGTACGTTTGTAAGTACCCCTCCCCACCCCCACCCCTCAGAATTCAGCCTGTTCCATTGCTCACTGACTTTTACAGCAGCCATACCAGCGCGTTCATTTCCTCTTATACATTCATGTCATGAAACAAAAATGAAACATATTTTTGTCAGCTTAGACCTCTCCAGTGACTCCAACTATTGTCTCCGAGTCCAGTCTGTTCCAATCTCCCTGAGTACACTCACTGAGTCCATGAGAAAACATGCATGGATAAAAGTCTGTGACTCCAACTATTGTCTCCGAGTCCAGTCTGTTCCAATCTCCCTGAGTACACTCACTGAGTCCATGAGAAAACATGCATGGATAAAAGTCTGTGACTCCAACTATTGTCTCCGAGTTCAGTCTGTTCCAATCTCCCTGAGTACACTCACTAAGTCCATGAGAAAACATGCATGGATAAAAGTCTGTGACTCCAACTATTGTCTCCGAGTCCAGTCTGTTCCAATCTCCCTGAGTACACTCACTGAGTCCATGAGAAAACATGCATGGATAAAAGTCTGTGACTCCAACTATTGTCTCCGAGTCCAGTCTGTTCCAATCTCCCTGAGTACACTCACTGAGTCAATAAGGAAAAAAAATCTTCCAGGAGCCATCTATAAGAATGCATTCATCTTTAAATTACATTGGGACCCTCGGAGTTCGTGCACATCCACTGAGATCTTCCTGTGTAAGAAAGAGATCAGAGCACATATGGTTACTCACCGAAGTGCAATGATGATGGTCATATCAATCAATCAATCAATCAGTGGCGGCTCGTCATTAAGGGCCAGTGAGGCCCGGTCCCACCAGTAATCGAAGAGGAATAACTCTCCGGAATAATAAAGGCTAAAAAAGCCATGATTTTTCCGAACATTTGTGTCTGGCCCCACCAAGAAAAAGTGACCACGAGCCGCCACTGCAATCAGTTATAAAAGGATGGTTTTCTAGAACTGATGTGTGCGCTTTGTAGATGGTGTACGCCCCTGTCTGTGTTCTATAACCGATTCTCTTCTTCTAGATCCGAACACTTTGTAGATGGTGTACGCCCCTGTCTTTGTTCTATAACCGATTCTCTTCTTCTAGGTCCAAACACTTTGTAGATGGTGTACGCCCCTGTCTTTGTTCTATAACCGACTCTCTTCTCCTAGAACCGAACACTTTGTAGATGGTGTACGCCCCTGTCTGTGTTCTATAACCGACTCTCTTCTCCTAGATCCGAAGGGTCATACGGACTAGGATTGACTTCATTGCACCGGGTTTTCCCAAATGGCTCCATCAGAGAGTGTTGCATAAAGTACAAACTCCGTAGCTCCAGCATCAATTCTAGGAATCTCATGATAAAAAATTGTACACGTGATTCGGTCCGGATTTGAACACACAACGCTCTAGAACGACAGGCAAAAGTCTTTATCTTTCCGCTCTAGATCGCAAAGAACATATTGATGAAATGCTCACAGACATACTCGAGCACATTGAACTATCAAGCATATGTCATTCAAATATTGTGGGAATCACACAGGTCTAACGATATGATAATGACTTCAAACTCTCTCTATATATATATTTCTATTTCACTCTATCTCTCTATCTCTCTATTTCTCTCTATCTCTCTATTTCTCTCTATTTCTCTCTTTCTCTCTTTCTCTCTATGTTTTTCTCTCTATTTCTCTCTCTCTCTCTCAATATATATATAACTATTAAAACTAAATTACGAGCTTTCAATTCGAATGTTGTATCAATCCTAACATATGCCAGCCAGAGCATATATGACCTGGGGTTGATTCGAAAAGTTCTGTAAAGGATATGCAATTAACTAACTTACATATATATCTATTTATCTCTCTCTCTCTCTCTCTCTCGCCATCTCTCTGTGTCTCTATATCGCTATCTCTCTATCTCTCTACCTCTTTCTATATATCTCTCTATCTCTCTATTTCTCTCTTTCTCTCTTGACTAAGCAGAACTAGTGATAGAATGGTCTGACTCTCTCTCTCTCTCTCTCTCTCTCGAATAAACGGAACTAACAATACAATGGCCTCAAACTCCCCCCTCCCTCTCAAAGAACCAGCAAGTCCACGCCTTTAAATCATCTCCCCCCACCCCACAGAGAACCAGCGACCCACCGCCTTTCTAATCTCCTGTAATCAAACCTAACTGTCGACCCGATAACTTCACACTCTATTTTAGCAACAGAAACCTGTCGACCCAATACCACCCAACTCTCTTTTATCCATACTTAACTGGCGATCCAATATTCTCTAAATAGATAATGGCCATAGCGAATCGGATATCCCTAGATTGGATTTGCGCTTCTGTCCAGTCTCCCGTGGATGCTGTTGAGATGTTTGATTGATGTCAGATGAATTGATTTCATCTTCTGTATCCGAGTATGGTAACGCCCACTGGATTTTCTGCACAAGTTTTTGCGTGGATACATCCCCTATGCAATAATCATTTTGTTTACGGTCTTCGTTTCTGCATATAACTCGCTATTATCATTCACCCGGTCATTCCATTTTCCCATTACGTGTGCGCTTTCTGTTTACGTGTTCGCAATCCCGTATACGTGTTGTCGTCCAGCGCTGGATGTTGAATTGTCGAGCGTAATAAAGGAAAGCTCTTCAAGTGAGCGATCGGATTAGAGTTAATCGGATCGTCAGACGAAGTTCTCCTTGTCAGGCAAATGCTTTACTCAGACTGGTTTTCAAACTGTGAAGGAGTAAGGCACTTATTCCATGGTTTTAAAGATGCACATTTATCCCCCTTTTTCTTTATCTCTTGTTCTCCCATTCGCCTGTGTGGTGCCAGGGCCCGCAGGGAAAGCAAAGAATAGTACTACTGTCTGTGTGGTGCCAGGGCCCGCAGGAAAAGCAAAGAATAGTACTACTGCGACCTACAAAACATGTCGTAAGAGGCGATTGAGGTAGGGACCAAGGGAAGCTACCCTAGTAAATAAAAGTATCGCAGAAATCGGATGTGCTGGCCTACTTGTAGGTGCATAACTCGCACAACGTATAATCTCTCTTATGCTCAGATCACATACAACTCACAGAAAGTGGTTAACAAGTGAGCGATATGGAGCGTTCGAAGAAGAAGAAGGTATCCCATTTTTCCCAGAGGTCTCTTGGATTATTATCGGAGCTACGAAGTCCGTGCTTTCTGCAATATTGTCGGCAGCTGGCCTGCCAGTTCTGCAGAGAGGGACCAAGCCATATGTGGGTAAAACCCGGTGTAATGGAGTCAATACTTACGCTTTATAGTATTACCGATATAAGGGAAGACTGCAGTAAAACTCTGTAACACTGTAAGGGAAGACTGCAGTAAAACTATGTAACACTGTAAGGGAAGACTGCAGTAAAACTATGTAACACTGTAGGAGAAGACTGCAGTAAAACGATGCAGCAATATAAGGGAAGACTGCAGTAAAACGATGCAGCAATATAAGGGAAGACTGCAGTAAAATGATGCAGCAATATAAGGGAAGACTGCAGTAAAACGATGCAGCAATATAAGGGAAGACTGCAGTAAAATGATGCAGCAATATAAGGGAAGACTGCAGTAAAACGATGCAGCAATGGCGAAAAGAGTAACAACAAAGTACTGTAGATTTACAAAGTACAAAAAAACGCGATTTTGTCCAAAAAGATCCAAAGGCGAAGGATTGACTTTATTGCACCGGGTTTCCCCATATGGCTCCGTCCCTGTCGGCAGAGATGTGCATGCCATCTTCCAAGAGCATTGCACAAAGAACGAACTCCGTAGCTCCGGCAACAATCCTAGGGATCTCATGAAAAATAGCATATTTGTCTTGTTCCGAATTCGAACCCACAAGCTTCAGTACGACAGGCAAACGAGTTAACCACTTCGCCATTGAGACTCTATATTTTGTACTTTGCTAAGCTACAGTACCATGTCCTTAGACTTTGGACTCTTTAGTCAAACCATGGCCCTCGGCAACGTAAGTCCGACTAGCTCAAACGGAAAACCAAAATTCCTGTTTAATGGGGGTTGATTTTTATAAGTGTTTGATAGAACACTGCAAGCTTTTCTGTAATTTGACACAATTATACAGGGTGTTCATGGTTATTTATTGAGGCAAATTGTAAATAATATCATATTCCTTATTGTTAAATTTCTAATAGGTCCCAGCACATGGGAAAAACTAACTGATGACAGAGTTGTGTGGAAAGCCAACTTGCGAAAGGGAGCAGAATCTTTTGAGAAGAGACTTATGTATGAGCTGAATGACAAGAGAGAAAAACGAAAACTCAGAAGTTGTCACAGTAAAACACTTCTAATTGACCGTCTCTAAAGACGAAAAAGGCCATATATATAGAAAATTCATTGTAATATAACCTTGATTTATCATGTTGAAAACCATGCTGAGATATTTTGTATTCCTTAAGGAAGAAAGAACGTGTATATCATTCAAGTATTATTGGTGAATCTACAACTCTAGACAGACTGCAAGAATTGCAAGTCAAGTGTGGTGTAGCTAGATAAGAACGATATGCTGGTAGCTACAAAAGAGTAGTAAACCAACAAAGAACCGGTGTCGTTAGTCGTCACACGCTGAGGAAATATTGAAGGGGTCGGAGCACTTATGGACTTATTTGTTCGACGTGCAGTGATGATGATCTGACAACTAAACTAAACTGAGAAACATACTGAGGGAGAGATCGAGTCACTATGGACTAATTGGTTCGACGTGCAGTGATGATGATCTGACAACTAAACTAAACTGAGAAACATACTGAGGAGATCGAAGCACTTATGGACTAATTGGTTCGACGTGCAGTGATGATGATCTGACAACTAAACTAAACTGAGAAACATACTGAGGGAGAGATCGGAGCACTTATGGACTAATTTGTTCGACGTGCAGTGATGATGATCCGACAACTAAACTAAACTGAGAAACACACTGAGGAGGAGATCGGAGCACTTATGGACTAATTGGTTCGACGTGCAGTGATGATGATCCGACAACTAAACTAAACTGAGAAACATACTGAGGAAGAGATCGAAGCACTTATGGACTAATTGGTTCGACGTGCAGTGATGATGATCCGACAACTAAACTAAACTGAGAAACATACTGAGGAAGAGATCGAAGCACTTATGGACTAATTGGTTCGACGTGCAGTGATGATGATCCGACAACTAAACTAAACTGAGAAACATACTGAGGGAGAGATTGAAGCACTTATGGACTAATTTGTTCGACGTGCAGTGATGATGATCCGACGACTAAACTAAACTGAGAAACATACTGAGGGAGAGATCGAAGCACTTATGGACTAATTTGTTCGACGTGCAGTGATGATGATCTGACGTGCAGTGATGATGATCTGACGTGCAGTGATGATGATCTGACGTGCAGTGATGATGATCTGACGTGCAGTGATGATGATCTGACGTGCAGTGATGATGATCCGACGTGCAGTGATGATGATCTGACGTGCAGTGATGATGATCCGACGACTAAACTTAAACCTAGCATGTTGTGTTGTTTTTCAAATGAATTTCTCTTTATCTAAGAATACTGGAATCCGAGGTCACACGACGGTTGTGGTCTTATTTTCTAGAATTTTCACCTGAGCCCGAAGACCGTATGTTATCGGAGGTCACGACCAAACCAGAGACAACTTTAAACTTATGGGCCTGCGGACTCGGGTAAGAATTCTGAGAAATCAGACCACAACAACATCACGTGACGTCGCATTCCAGTATTGGTGTTTTTAGAGAAATTCATTTTAAAATCAATACAAAATGCTAAATCGAAGTTATATTATGCAACAAGTTAAGTTTAACAATAAGGAATATCAATATTATGAATATTTTCACCAATAAATAACCACAGACTCACAGAATTGAGTAAAATCGCAAAAAAGCTTGCAGTGTTCTATCAAACATATATATTTTCCAGCCCTCAACTGAAACTAGTTCAGGGATTTTCCCGTCACTTGTCAAGCCCATTTAGGGCTGATTGTGGTCAAACATGGCCGTTAAAAGAGGCCCCCCCTCTCCTCTCATTTCCTCCTGCGCATTCCCACATAACCCAGAATTACGAGTTTGCTGGTACAAACACAAGAATAAAATTGATTAATTATAATGTTCCCCGATTGGAATCTTAAACTTACCTCTGTGAATTCACGGTTGGTTGAACAGGTGAGAATAAATCTAAATTGGATTGAGACCACACGACAGGTATACAAAACTAATGTCATTAAAACTTGTATTTGCTTTTCTTTTATCTCCGTGCAATTATTCTTGCTGCTGCTGCTGACCAAAAAAAAAGGAAAGTGAAATGATTCAATTAATGCATTGTTACTGTTTTAATGAATTCAGACAAGACTCGAACCATTATTCATTAGATCCATTGTTCAACGCGTTAACCCCCGGTGATTCATTATGATATGTTGCACGTCCCTGAACTTTAAAAAAAAAACTATCGTGTTTTTAAACAAAAATAGTAGTTTACAGTAATTAATGTCCATCTTCATCATTATCATTATCATCATCATCATCATTATCATCATCATCATCATCATCATCATCATTATACCATCATTAATCATCACCATTATGTTATCATTAAATCATCATCACCATTATCATCGTCGTCAGCATTATATCCTCATTATATTATCATATCATCATCATATCACAATTATATCATCACTATATCATCATTATACAGGGTGTTCAACTTAAAAGCAGCCCGTGAATGGAGCTAATCTGGCATATATGTATGGAAATGGGAAGGTTCAGTTATGACGTAGTATAGGTCAAGGTTGTGTGACGGTGTGTAATTGTAGTGCGGGAAGGGCGATGAACAAATGTGACGTGGGGCGAGCTAGTCAGAACCGGTTTAAATAGTAAATAAACACAACTCAATGTGTACCTGGCACCTTTCGAATTGTCAATGGGGCTGCAATTATCTTGAACACCCTGTATCACTCATCTTTTTCATCCTATATCATTATTATATCATCATCATTATCATCATCATCATTATCACCATCATCTATCATCTATCATATATTATCATCATCATATTATCATCATATCATTATCACCATCATCATCGCTATCATAATTATCATCATATCATTATCATCATATCATTATCCATTAGTTTTTTTATCTCTCAGAATTAATTTTAGTTACCGTAACATGAGGTTTCTGTTGCGTAGAGGCCTCTCTTATGTTCGTCTCTTGTGTCAAAGGTTACAGGTTCGCTTCCTCGTGGAGCCATCATGATATTTTTCCAGAGATCCCTGATCTCAGTGTAGGTGAAATCAAGTTCCTAGCCATATCGGAGACGGACGATAAAACGTATGTTCCGTTTTAAATTTGAGCACGTAAAAGAACCATTGGCAGTTCAAAATCGTGAAGAGCAGGCTGGAATACCGCTGCCCGGGGAAATGTCAGTAGAAAAGATTACAAATAAAATTCCTACAAAAATGTCTTCACCATCTTCAAAATTACTTCTAGAACCCTCGCCGGTGCTACGGTGTTCACGCACTGCAGCTGAGATCGTCCTGTATAAGAAAGTGATCACAGCATACATGGTTACTCACCGAAGTGCAATTATGATGGTCCTATCAATCAATCAATTAATCAGTTACCTGAGCATAGATCCTGTTTATCATCAAGGTGCGTATCCTTTATAGAACGTTGCTCTCTTTGCAGCACATCTGAAATTCACTCTGTCTCTAGCTAGTCCACCCACTTCGTCGATGATCATATTCATGGTTTCTTTAATATCTTGTAGCCATCTTCTTCTTGGTCTGCCTCTGCGTCCTGGGACCCTGCCCTGTAATATTGTTCTCTCTCAATGTGACCAAAGTATCTAATTTGTCAGTATAGTATATTGTTTATCATGAAATTTTTCGGGCATGTGCTGAGGAGGAGAGGTTTAGAACACATTGTGACAACCGGTAAAATCGAGGGTAAACGAGACAGATGAAGACAGAGAAAGAAAATTGTGGATAGCCTGACTTCATGGCACGGTAGAGCGTCAACATCTGAGTTGATAGCAAACACCAACAACAGAGATTTGTTGAGATTCATGATCGCCTACGCCAGCCGGCACGGCACCTGATGATGATGATATTGTTTATCAGCACCAGATCATATCCTACAAGACTGTCCTCTCCTGTGTGAGCTGAGAAGCAACATGTGGCCGCACCCAGTCGACCTGAAAACTAAGCTTTGGAGAAACCTGACAGAACTGAAGCTGACTGCCCAGTTTGTGGTCCACAGTAAATTAAGCGCATGACCAGAGATCGCTGAAGAAGGAGACCTGACAGACCTTCCTTCCTTCCTTCCTTCCTTCCTTTCGTTCGCTTGAAATATGTCTATATATTCAATGACAGACCTGAATCTGACTGCCCAGTTTGTGGTCACATAAATTAAGCGCATGACCAGAGATCGCTGAAGAAGAAACCTGACAGAACTGAATCTGACTGCCCAGTTTGTGGTCCACAGTAAATTAAGCGCATGACCAGAGATCGCTGAAGAAGAATAAGTTTATCAGCCAATTGTCTTTAGCATTCAATTCTTACAGGACATCAGTGTTCTTTCTTTTTCTGTTCATGGTATTCGTAGGATCTTTCTGTAGCATTTCGTTGTGAAGGACTAGATTTTCGTTATTGTTTTTTGTGTGTAATGGTCCATGATTCATGATACCCGAGCCGAAATGACAGATTCTCCATCATAGAATACAGTTACCTGAACACTGTTTACCTGTTGACAGACAAACACTGTTTGATCTGGCAGAAAAGGGTTCGATTTCCCAGTCAACTGGTCTCCCTCCTCCCCCAACTCGCTCCCATTCTGTCCAGGCATGTGATAACCATTGACCCGTTTAAGCTGACATTTATTGACCTAGATGTTAAGAGGCATGGGAGTTTTGTTGACCTTTGGGAGAGAGGGAGACAATACTATCCGGCACTGACGTGTTATACAGAGTGCATTTGTGTGTTCCTGCACTTTGTTTGAGCTCAGTTTGCAAGCGGCTGTAGTGTTAACCCAACAGCCTACCGTGAAATCGTTCTGAGATCGATCCAGTCATTATCTGGGGTTTTGCATAATTATATATAACAAAGCTACACACCTTTTCTTGTGGGCGTCAGTAACTTAAGCGGTAGCGTGCTCGCTCGATCACAACCCAAGCGTACCTGGTTCAAACACCGCGACCGACAGTTTAAAAGAAAATTTGTTCGCCATGGATTTTTGCGAACAGTAAAAATAAACTTCACCGTTCAGAAAGCAATGGCAAACTACTGAACTTATAAGTGGTACCTAGAAAATCGACGACTAGTTTACTGTGGATGATGGCTAAGTTCTGTAAAGGATATGTCACGATTTTCTTTTTTCACATTATTTTTTTAGAAGGTGTCTCTATGGTATAGAGGTTCAGTGCTCGCTTCCAGTTCCGAAGGTACTCGATTCGCTCCCTCGTGAAGCCATCGAGATATTTTTCCAGAGATCACTGATCTCAGTGTAGGGGAGATCGAGTGCCTAGTCATATCGGATACGGACGATAAACGCAAGTCCCGTGTCTGAGGTGGGGACCTAGGGAAGTTACCCTAGTAGATATAAAGCGTTGCAGACACCGAATGTGATGTCCTACTTGTACGAGTATAACTGGTGAAACGTGCAATCGCTCTTAGGCTTGGATCACATATCAAGTAGCCTGTCCTGAGCAGAACTTTGTCACCCCAACAGTCCTCCTGAATTTCTGTCTCTCGTAGGCCAGATGTCCTGCCTCTGCAGCCGTCATGTTCAAACCACCAGTTACATCCTGAATCCATCTTCTCGTGGTCTTCCTCTTCTTCTCTTTGCCGGTATGCCTCCTTCCTGATGGTCTTCTCCAGCCCTTCATGTCTTTTTATATGTCCAAAATATCTCAATTTTCTCTTTCTTAATTGTAGCATCAGCCAGTTTTCTTTGATTTTGAATTCTTTCTGGATAGATCTATTTGTTCTCTTCTCTGTCAAGATATACGAATGTCTCTTCCTGCTGGAGAGCCGCTGCTCGGGTAAAATTCATGAGAAAAAGTTTTACAATAAAATTCCTACAAAATATCTCTATCATCTTCAAATTTCATCGAAGATCCTCGGCTACGAAGCTCGTACACTACAGCTAAGATCTTCCTGTGTAAGAAAGAGATCGGAGCACATATGGTTACTCACCGAAGTGAAATGATGATGGTCATATCCAGTGGCGGCTCGTCATTAAGGGCCAGTGGGGCCGGGCCCCACCAAAAACAATGTGTAACGTGTATTTATTATTTAATAAATTAAAATATACCCTAACCAAAACCATGATTTTCGGAAAATGTGTGTCTGGCCCACCAACAAAAATGATCACGCGCCGCCACTGGTCATATCAATCAATCAACCAACATTCTTTAAACATCCCTTCATCATCATCATCATCATCAACAATCCCTTCTTTAATATCTTCAACGCCTACATCATTATCATGATCAACGCCACCCTTCATTATCTCAAACAGCTCTCTCCAAATCACCCATTTCCAATCATTGAATTATAACAACAAAAACATCAAATAATAAATAAACAACTAAGTTATGTTTATCACGTCCGCACCACATTTTATGTTTATTCTTTGTAAGCACATTTCGATCCCTTCATTTTTGTTGCGATCTGTGTTTTTTATTTGTTGAGATCTTGTTTCTAACGTGAGCGAATCAAAAACCTGCGTTCATCAAATCTCGGCTCAACGAAACAAATTCGTTTCGGGAAACGTTGTTAATTTGCGGCTCGTTCCAAATAACATTCCGACTATTGGTAATATTGTTATTCGCTCGAACTAAGTCATTCCCGTACATTGCCGGGTATATGTTTGGTTAATACTGATTTCAAAATGAAATGTTTGGAAATAAAAAAGTAATTTTGTAAATAAATTGTTGTTGAGTGTGAATCCAGTGTCGAAAACATAAAATTTGTGAAAATTCTGTTGAAGTTAATGTGGAAACTATTAATGTCAAGGTACTAACATACGGTTGAAATGTTGTCGAAATTTGGTGGTTAGGTCGTATCGTTCGCCAATTTATTTACTAGTTCGCCCACTTTGAAATTAAGCTAAAAGTCAGGGGCGTCACATGTTAGAGCATAGATTCCCAAACTTTTCGACCCACCGCACATTTTGCACGATATAAACTTTGTAACACCCCCACCTCTTCCACATTATAACAGTTTGCCAACACCCCACATATATATATATACATGCTCTATTTTCACTTTGACATAGCAAATTGATATATATTTCTGTCATGCATTATCAATCTTCAAATTATTATATACATGAAATAAAAATTGATGAAAAATGGATCGTGTAAGATGGGCATAAGATAAATTAAAATGCAGAATTCAAATTTTAAATGATTATTCAATCGCAAAATCACGGAAAAAACTCCCCCCAAATGCTTCTGAACCCACCATCGCTCTCCTGGAAGGCTTCAGCGCCAACTGGGGAGAGGTACTGCCCACTTTGGGAACCCATGTGTTAGAGAGAGAGAGAGAGAAAGGAGAGAAGAGAAGAGAAGAGAGAGAGAGAAAGAGAGAGAAGAGAAAGAGAGAAAGAGAAAGAGAGAGAAGAGAGAGAAGAGAGAGAGAGAAAGAGAGAGAGAGAGAGAGAGAAAGAGAGAGAGAAAGAGAGAAAGAGAGAGAGAGAAGAGAGAGAAGAAAGAGAAGAGAAAGAGAGAGAGAGAGAAGAGAGAAAGAGAGAGAGAGAGAGAGAAAGAGAGAGAAAGAGAGAAAGAGAGAAGAGAGAAGAGAGAGAGAGAGAGAGAGAGAAGAGAGAAAGAGAAAGAGAGAGAAGAAGAGAAGAGAGAGAAGAGAGAGAAGAAGAGAAAGAGAGAAAGAAGAGATAGAGAGAGAAGAGAGAGATAGAAGAGAGAATGATGTAACTTGTTATTTGTTCTTAGTTACTAATGTCGAGTTTTAAAAAACTGTCTGTACTGCTTGCATAATAGCACAGTTTAGTAGGGTGGGGTGGAGTGTACAACAGGAAGGGGAGAGGATGGACGTGTGGCCACGAGCTTGTAGAATTGAATGGCCGCATAGCTAGTGAAGTCACCACGAAACTGTTCAGGTTATCATTTTTTCTCTATGCCCCGACAGAAAAAGACTCATTGGCCTTACTGAGGATCGAAACCGAGTCTCTCGAAGGAAGCTCGCACTCTAATACATTCGGTCAGATGCTCCACAAGGGATATTTCTTCTGCTTCTTCTTCGAACGCTCCATATCGACTTCTTGTTAAACCACTCTTTATGATTTGTATGTGATCTGAGCCTAAGAGTGATTTTACGTTGTGTTAGTTATATGCATACGAGTAGGCTCCCACATCCTATTTTTGCAAGGCTTTGTACTAGGGTAGCTTCCCTAGGCCCTTATCTTAGTTGCTTCTTACGACATGCCTTGTAGGTCGTAGTGTTAATATTCTTTGCTCGTGCGTGCGGGCCCTGGCAATACACGGGCGACGAGAAGAGTAAAACATTTTAAAAAATGATTTTCTAATTTCACGTCTTAACTTATCTAAACTCATCATTTATCTGTTTCTTATTCACATATCGCCCGCAGTGGCGACTCGTCATTAAGGGACAGTGGGGCCGGGCCCCACCAAAAATAAGGTGTAACGTGTATTTATTATTTTATACATTAAAATTATATCCTAACTGAAACCATGTTTTTTTCCGAAAATTTCTCTCTGGCCCCACCAACAAAAATGATCACGAGCCGCCACTGATTGCCCGTTTGTTCATATTTACCGCAGCCTATCATCCCGGATCTTTTCTATCTGTTTACCTAGGTCCTTCAAGATTCCTATTATCGCCTTTGTAAAATATAATACACAGATCTTTGCTCAAAACTGTCGGAACAGACACAGTAACATCGCTGAAGGCGTCCACTTTGCTCTACAGCAAGCACTGTTGAGAGGATTATCAATGGAGTTATCAGACATGCTAAAACAGCGGTTTTCAAACTTTGCAATACCGCAGACCCGTTTTAAATACATTTTGCTGCTGCTAACCCATAAAGTTTCCATATATGAAAATGGACAGGAATAAATTATATGTGTGTTACAATAGTAAACAATGTCTGCAATTTAACATTTTAATAAACAGGAATAGGTTTCCTTTTGCCTTGAACAAGACGCGCCATCATTAGCACCATCAGTTACATTTGCGTTGCAATTTCAGACAGCGATCCATCCTGAAGCTCAGCCAAAATGTATTGTAGTAAAGTTCATTGCACGCCACCGTTACTTATCCTATCTTTTCCAATATCGTTTCAGCCAATTACTTACTAAAATTGTATTCTTCTAGCGACGGAGTTATTACTACACCACACCAACAGTCAAGCAGTTCAATTTCTCAGACTACGGGAAACTTCAAATGGTTTTTCATTTTATCCTGTCAGACATTTAGATTCCAGTCCGGTCAGGTTCTTTGATTTCGCAACGGAACTAGTTTACCACTGTTTTTACCATCATCATCATCATCAGGTGCCGTGTCGGCTGGCTTAGTCGATCATGGATCTCTACAAATTTCTGTCTCTGGTGTTTTCTATTATCTCAGATGTTGACGATCTTTCGTGTCATAAAGTCAGGCTATTCCAAATTTTCTTTCTATCCTCCTCTGTCTCGTTATCCTTCGATTTTATCAAACTATTTTTATACATGTTTTTTAAATTTATTTTTCTGTTTGAAATGTCAAATGTAATATTTCTTCAAGCGCTTGAGTACCCCCTGCGAGTACGTCACGAACCCCTGGGGTCCACACCACAGTTTGGAAACGCTGGGCTAGAGGATGGAGAGTGATTACTTCCCAGTACTCTACCCCAACAAAAGGATTGCTCCAAAACAGGATAATAGCTTTCCTTCTAAACTCTAGTTGAGTACTCATTTTCTACAATATTCTTGAGTCGTGACAACAAATAAATGATATTGATGTTTGGATCATTGTCGGATTTTGTTGGACGAGAGTGTTGGTCATTTGTGTCATTGTATTCAACTGTATAGTAATCTTAGTTAGTTAGCTAATTAGTTAGATTGTTAGTTAGTTAGATAATAGATAGTTAGTTAGCTAGTTAGTCAGTTAGTTAGTTAGCTAGTTAGTTCGATTGTTATTGATAATAGATATTAGTTGCTTGAGTTGACAGTAATAAGTTAGTTCGATTGTATTAGAGATAATAGTATTAGTCGTATTATTAGTTGGACAGCTAGTTAGTTTATTTGTTGTATAGTAGTTCAACTGTTAGTATCTTAGTTAGTTAGCTAGTTAGTTCGATTGTTAGTTAGTTAGATAATAGATAGTTAGTTAGCTAGTTAGTTAGTTAGTTAGTTAGCTAGTTAGTTCGATTGTTAGTTAGATAATAGATAGTTAGTTGGCTAGTTAGTTAGTTAGTTAGCTAGTTAGTTAGTTAGTTAGATAATTAGTTAGTTAGTTAGTTAGTTAGTTAGTTAGCTAGTTAGTTAGTAGTTAGTTCGATGTTAGTTAGTTAGTTATTATTCAGTTAGTTGTTAGTAGTTAGCTATTAGAGTTAGTTCGATTGTTAGTTAGTTAGTTAGATAATAGATAGTTAGTTAGCTAGTTAGTTAGTTAGTTAGTTAGTTAGTTAGTTCGATTGTTAGTTAGATAATAGATAGTTAGTTAGCTAGTTAGTTAGTTAGTTAGTTAGTTAGTTAGTTATTTAGTTAATTAGTTAGTTAGTTAGTTAGTTAGTTAGTTAGTCAGTTAGTTAGTTAGCTAGTTAGTTCGATTGTTAGTTAATATAGTTAGTTAGTTAATAGTTAGTTAGTTAGTATTAGTTGATTGTTAGTTAGTTATTAATTAGTTAGTTAGTTAGTTCGAATTATTAGTATTAGAATTAGTTAGTTGTAGTAGTTATTAGTTAGTTAGTAGTTAGTTATTAGTTAGTTATTATAGACAAATAGATAGTTAGTTAGTAGTTAGTTAGTTAGTTAATTAGTTAGTTAGTTAGTTAGTTATTATTGTTACTTGTTAGTTAGTTAGTTAGTTAGTTACTTAGTTAGTTAATTAGTTAGTTATTAGTTATTAGTTAGTTAGTAATAGATAGTTAGTTAGCTAGTTAAGTTAGTTACGTAGAATTAGTTAGTTAGTTAGTTAGATTAGTTAGTTAATAGTTAGTTAGTTAGTTATTAGTTAGGCTAGATAGTTATTAGTTAGTTAGTTTTAGTTAGTTAGTTATTAGTTAGTTAGCTAGTTAGTTCAATTAGTTAGTTAATTAGTTAGTTAATTAGTTAGTTAGTTAGTTAATTAGTTAGTTATTAGTTAGTTAATTAGTTAGTTATTAGTTAGTTAGTTACTAGTTAGTTATTAGTTAGTTAATTAGTTAGTTAGTTAGTTGATTAGTTAGTTAGTTAGTTAGTTAGTTAGTTAGTTAGTTAGTTAGTTAGTTTAGTTAGTTAACAAATTAGTTAGTTAGTTAGTTAATTAGTTAGTTAGTTAGTTAGTTAGTTAGCGAACAAATAGTAGTTAGTTAGTAGTTACAGTTATTAGTTAGTTACTTAGTTAGTAGCGAACAAGTTATAGTAGTTATTAGTTAATTAGTTAGTTAGTTAGTTAATTAGTTAGTTAGTTAGTTAATTAGTTAGTTAGTTAATTAGTTAGTTAGTTTGTTAGTCAGTTATTGGTTAGTTACTAGTTAGTTCGATTGTTAGTTAGTTAGTTAATTAGTTAGTTAGTTACCTAGTTAGTTAGTTAGTTAGTTAGTTAATTAGTTAGTTAGTTAGTTAGTTAATTAGTTAGTTAGTTAGTTAGTTAGTTAGGACAAATAGATAGTTAGTTAGTATTACTTAGTTAGTTATTATTAGTTAGTTAGTTAGTAATTAGTTAGTTAGTTAGTTAGTTAGTTAATTATTAGTTAGTTATTAATTAGTTATTAGTTAGTTAGTTAGTTACTTGTTATTAATTAGTTAGTTACTTAGTAGTTAGTTACTTAGTTAGTTATTACTATTATTAGATTAGTTATTATTAGTTAGTTAGTTAGTTACTTAGTTAGTTAGTTAGTTAGTTAGTTAGTTAGTTAGTTAGTTAGTTACTTAGTTAGTTAATTAGTTAGTTAATTAGATTAGTTACTTAGTTAGTTAATTAGTAGTTAGTTAGTTAGTTAATTAGATTAGTTAGTTAGTTAGTTAGTTATTAGTTAGTACTTAGTTATTATTATTAGATTATTAGATTAGTTATACGTTTTAGTTACTATTACGAACAAATAGATAGTTAGTTATTAATTGATAGTTACAGTTAGTTAGTTAGATTAGATTATTATACTAAGATAGATTAGAACAAATAGATATAGTTAGTTAATAGTAGTTAGTTAGTTAGTTAGTTAGTTAGTCATCAGATCATTCTTATGTACAAAGACGAGCTCCGAGCTCGGCAACAATCTACGGAAGAAGATATAGATATAGAGATAAAGAGAGTAAGAGAGAGGAGAGAGAGAGCGAGAGGAGAAAGAGATAGGAGCGAGAGTAGATTGATAGAGTGATGGGAGATAGAGGGCGAGAGAGAGAGAGAGAGAGAGAGGAGAGAGAGAGAGAGAAAGAATAACATGACAAATGAAAAAAAAAATGACACACAAGTCTTCTTTGAATTTTCATGAAATATTTTTAAAATACTTCGAACCAAGTTCTCTCTCATTAAATTTAATACATTTAATTCCCTCCATATCCCCAGAGGCGTATACACAAACATCCAGGTAAGTTCCTATATTCGATCGACAACAACCAACGATCGATAATTCAACCAATTAGATTTCTCTCGCACCTAGACACACTTGCCAGGTGAGCAATAAACGTCAGTTTTGAAGTAAGTTGTCAAATTAGAAAGATGTAACGAGGTAGTAAACAAAATGCCCTGATAGATATTTCCTTAAATTGTGGTTGAAAACAAAAATCCTAATGAAAAAATTTGACACAAAATTATGAATTGTTCATTTGGGGATCTTCTTCAACGGATATGTCCATAATTGCCCCGATTTCCCAATTAAGCATGTATTTCAGTAGGAGCCGCTGTAGCGTAGTTGTTAGTAAACTACCTTTACATCCGTAGTTAGTATTATGTTTTAGTTAATTAAGTTGTTTGTGTACATGTTTGTTCTTGATAAAGTCTAAGCATCGAAACGTCGAGTATTGTTTATTTGAATATTTTATAATTAATTTTTCACTATCTTATGTAATACTACCGATACCTGTCTTCGTTCAATCGAATTCTTAGGTTAATAGTCCGGCGTCGGTGTGGAATTTTTCCGATTGTAACAGCTCTCATGTCGACCAGGACCGTACAGTATATTTTCTCATTATGATGCAAGTCTTCGAATGCACCTTTAATGTCGAATAATCTTCATATATTTTCATTTGATGCAAGTCTTGATCGTACAGCCCATGTCGACCGGCCCTACAGTATATGCACAGGCTGATGTACTAGTCTTAACTCTTTAAAGTTTTTTCTTTCAAACATTTAATTCAATGGATAATTTCGCTGCCTATGCCGCATCCTTTACGGTCCTGCCCGATGCGGCCGCCTTCTGTATCATAGCAGGGCACGGCCCTGATGTTGACATAGTCTTAACTCTTTCCACACCGAGTTATTTTCTCAATTTTCAAACAGTTAATTCAAGGAGGTAAACAGAACATCCCAACTACTCGTCAATAAATAAATATATATATATTATTATATACTAAATTGAAGAAAACTGACAACCTAATAGAATAACAAGGTTGAAAAGTAGTAGAAGTAAAACTAGAAAGACTTCTTATAAGGAAGCAACTCTATGGCACAGTGTGCGGCTAATAGCGTGCAACGGACTTCCGCCGTGGCGCAGTGTGTGACTTAAAGCGGGTAAAGAGTTTTAATTATGAAAAATTCTACGCCACTGTAGAATTGAACCCGAACTACTAACCTAAGAAGTGAGTTCACTAACCACTACGTAACTGCGCCACTAGAGGTTATTGAAGGAGAGAATAAATGAGGGAGATAGCAATAAGAAATGAGTGAACGAGATGGAGGGAAGAGGAATCCCAAAATGACAAAATTTAATATACAGAGAAAAAGAGGTGGAGAAAGAAAGAAAGAGAGGAAGAACAAGAGAGGAAATGAGAGAAAAGACGGTTACGGAGGAAACTAGTTTTAACCCTTTTGTCTTTCTGTGCTCAAATACAGGCTCGCAATGTTCTTTATAGATGACCCAATGCCAGTATACTAGCTATTTCAGTCTAATTTGCTAGATTGCAGGAGCTGGGTTTGAAGATTGAAGTAGCAGGATAAGAACAGCATAAAAGGTATATGAGTAGACTCAGTGGCGGCTCGTGATCATTTTTGTTGGTGGGGCCAGACATATATTTTCGGAAAAATCATGGTTTCGATTAGGAAATATTTTAATGTATAAATTAATAAATACACGTAACACCTTATTTTTGTGGGCCCGACTGGCCCTTATTGACAAGCCGCCACTGTAGGCAGCCTACTGTAGTCTCATCAATCAAAATCGAATTGGTACGGTTAGTCGTTGGACGCTGTTGGAGATATTGCGAAGGAGATCGAAGCACCTATGGACATGTCCGGTGTGCAATGAAGATATTCCAAACTGAAACTGAAACTTTGCAAAATAAATGCCTTCGAAGATGAACAAAAGTTACGGAGTGAAAAGTTGCTAAAAATAATGATAGTGATGTATGCCAACGTGAACCCTAAAAGAACCTTGTATAATATGATCTTTCTCCCGACATTATGCTATCTGTGCCAAACCTCGTCGCTGACATCAAATGATGGAAGAAAACTAGTCACGACAGAGATGAAGTGTCTACACAGAATGCTGGGAGTATCAAGAAGAGACCGGTTGAGAAATGAAGACATCGGGAAAAAAGTGGATACTGAACTTCATCAAGTAACAACAAATGAAATGGTTCCGCCATATAAAGAGCTTACCAACAGACAGTGCACCTCAAAGATCAATGTTACTCCGATACAATTGATACAAAGCAACAGATCACCCATGCACAATATGGAACTGAGATATATAACAAAGGAATTCTACTCCACTTATTCGACACCATTTATGAAGAGCATACAAAACCCGTTCTAGAAATCTCTTCTTATCCTGACGCTGGGAGGCAAATCAGGAATAAAGACAAGAAAGTAAGATATCAGAACAGAAAAATTCAGAGAGGAACGGGGAACGAAGAAAGACAGAGAGGAGACGGGAACGAGAGAAAGACAGAGAGAAGGCGGGAACGAGAGAAAGACAGAGAGGAGAGGGAACGAGAGAAAGACAGAGAGGAGACGGGGAACGAGAGAAAGACAGAGAGAGACAGGGAACGAGAGAAAGACAGAGAGGAGACGGGAACGAGAGAAAGACAGAGAGGAGACAGGGAACAGAAGAAAGACAGAGAGAGGGAACGAGAGAAGACAGAGAAAGGCGGGGAACAGAGAAAGACAGAGAGACGGAACGAGAGAAAGACAGAGAGGAGACGGAACGAGAGAAAGACAGAGAGGAGACGGGGAACGAGAGAAAGACAGAGAGGAGACGGGAACGAGAGAAAGACAGAGAGGAGACGGGAACGAGAGAAAGACAGAGAGAAGACGAGGAACGAGAGAAAGACAGAGAAGGCGAACGAGAAAGCAAGAGAACGAGGCAGAAAGACAGAGAGGAGACGGGAACGAGATAAAGACTGAGAGGAGACGAGGAACGAGAGAAAGACAAGAGAGAGAAGAAGAAAGACAGAGAGAGAGAGGAAGAGAAAGACAGAGAGGAGACGAGGAACGGAAGAAAGACAGAGAGGAGACGAGGAACAGAGAAGAAAGAGAGGAGACGAGGAAGAGAGAAAGACAGAGAGGAGACGAGGAACAGAGAAAGACAGAGAGGAGACGGGAATGAGAGAAAGACAGAGAGGAGACAGGGAATGAGAGAAAGACAGAGAGAAGACAGGGAACGAGAGAAAGACAGAGAGGAGACGGGAACGAGAGAAAGACAGAGAGGAGACGGGGAACGAGAGAAAGACAGAGAGGAGATGGGGAACAGAGAAAGAAGAGAGGAGACAGGACCGAGAGAAAGACAGAGAGGAGACGGGGAACGAGAGAAAGACAGAGAGGAGACGGGAACGAGAGAAAGACAGAGAGAGACGGGAACAGAGAGAAAGACAGAGAGGAGACGAGGAACGAGAGAAAGACAGAGAGGAGACGGAAACGAGAGAAAGACAGAGATGAGCGAGGAACAGAGAAAGACAGAGAGGAGACGGGGAACGAGAGAAAGACAGAGAGGAGACGGGAACGAGAGAAAGACAGAGAGAGACGGAGACGAGAGAAAGACAGAGAGGAGACGGGAAGAGAGAAAGACAGAGAGGAGACGAGGAACGAGAGAAAGACAGAGAGGAGACGGGAACGAGAGAAAGACAGAGAGACGACGAGGAACGAGAGAAAGACAGAGAGGAGACGGGAACGAGAGAAAGACAGAGAGGAGACAGGGAACGAGAGAAAGACAGAGAGAGACGGAAAGGAGAGAAAGACAGAGAGGAGACGGGAACTAGAGAAAGACAGAGAGGAGACTGGGAACGAGAGAAAGACAGTGACGAGACGGGGAACGAAAGACAGAGAGGAGACGGGGAGCGAGAGAAAGACAGAGAGGAGACGGGGAACGAGAGAAAGACAGAGAGGAGACGAGGAACGAGAGAAAGACAGATGAGCGAGGAACAAGAGAAAGACAGAGAGGAGACGGGAACAGAGAAAGACAAGAGGAGACGGGGAACGAGAGAAAGACAGAGAGGAGACGGGAACGAGAGAAAGACAGAGAGGAGACGGGAACGAGAGAAAGACAGAGAGGAGACAGGGAAAGAGAGAAAGACAGAGAGGAGACGGGAACGAGAGAAAGACAGAGAGGAGACGAGGAACGAGAGAAAGACAGAGAGGAGACGGGAAACGAGAGAAAGACAGAGAGGAGACAGGGAACGAGAGAAAGACAGAGAGGAGACGGGAACGAGAGAAAGACAGAGAGGAGACGGGAACTAGAGAAAGACAGAGAGGAGACTGGGAACGAGAGAAAGACAGAGACGAGACGGGGAACGAAAGACAGAGAGGAGACAGGGAGGAGAGAAAGACAGAGAGGAGACGGGAACGAGAGAAAGACAGAGAGGAGACGGGAACCGAGAGAAAGACAGAGAGGAGACCGGGAACGAGAGAAAGACAGAGAGGAGACAGGGAACAAGAGAAAGACAGAGAGAGACGGGAACGAGAGAAAGACAGAGAGAGACGAGGAACGAGAGAAAGACAGAGAGGAGACAGGGAATGAGAGAAAGACAGAGAGGAGACGGGAACGAGAGAAAGACAGAGAGGAGACAGGGAACGAGAGAAAGACAGAGAGGAGACGAGGAACGAGAGAAAGACAGAGAGGAGACGGGAACGAGAGAAAGACAGAGAGGAGACGGGAACGAGAAAGACAAGAGGAGACGGAAACGAGAGAAAGACAGAGAGGAGACGAGGAACAAGAGAAAGACAGAGAGGAGACAGGGAACGAGAGAAAGACAGAGGGGAGACGGGGAACGAGAGAAAGACAGAGAGGAGACGGGAACGAGAGAAAGACAGAGAGGAGACGGGAACCGAGAGAAAGACAGAGAGGAGACGGGAACGAGAGAAAGACAGAGAGGAGACGGGAACGAGAGAAAGACAGAGAGAGACAGGGAAACGAGAGAAAGACAAGAGGAGACGGGAATGAGAGAAAGACAGAGAGGAGACGGGTAACGAGAGAAAGACAGAGAGGAGACGGGGAACGAGAGAAAGACAGAGAGGAGAACGAGAGAAATACAGAGGAGACGGAACGAGAAAGACAGAGAGGAGACAGGGAACGAGAGAAAGACAGAGAGGAGACGGGAACGAGAGAAAGACAGAGAGATAACGGTATAATAAAAAAAAGGCGGAAAACATGAAAATAAAATAGAGGAAGGTATGCTTTATTGCACAGAAATTGCTTTTAAAAATTTATGTTTTCTCTTTGCAAATTTCTGACACAAAATAAAACTCCACTTGAGCATGCACATGCAAACTGAATTTAGCAAATGAGAACAAATTTAAAACTCTACTTGAGCATGCACATGCAAACTGAATTTAGCAAATGAGAACAAATTTAAAACTCCACTTGAGCATGCACATGCAAACTGAATTTAGCAAATGAGAACAAATTTAAAACAAAATCAAATAAAAGTAAAAGTAAGTTGGTTGCAAGCAAAGAAAAGTCAATAACAGAATTGAAAATATCATCAGCATCATCATGTGCAATGCCGGCGAGCATAGACGATAAGGAGTAGAATAGCTCGAGCGAAAGCAGCTTTTATGAAAATGAAACGAAACACTATGTGTGAATTCATTACCAATGACACTGTGAAAACCAATACTCCAGTGTTATATTGAACCAATACTTCTGTGTGGCCGCGAATCATGGACAAGTAATAAACAATCAATAAGATCATTGGAAGCCACAGAGATATGGTTTTACAGAAGAATGCTAAGAATGCCATGGACAGCGAAGAAAACACATGATGAGGTTTTTAATCAGGCCTGCACACAAAGAAACCTTATCAAAAGAATAAGACAATCGAGGTTCGTCGGGCATATAATGCGAAGAGGAGGTTTTGCACATTTGGTGACTACAGGTAACATCCAGGGAATGTGAGATCGTGGAAGACAGAGGGAGAAGATGTTGGATGGCCTGACATCGTTGTTCAACAACAGATCGACATCAGAACTGATTAGCTGCACCAAGGAGAGAGAGAAAGAAAGTTATGGAGAGACATGATCGTCTACGCCAGCAGGCATGGTACTTGAATGAAGTTGGTAACAATCAAAGAGAAGTCAATAAAAGAATTGAAATTGTCATCATCATCATGTGCAAGACTGGATGGCATAGATGATAGTGAATCTCCTAAATCATTCATTTCTTGCTTGTTTATTAAATACGATATATACATGTCTGTCCCAAAGCGCCAATTTACTTAGTATTACCGCAGCCTACCCACGGTTTTCTCCAGATCTGATCTGAACCAGTCTGACCACCTCATTCTGCTTCTTCTTCGAGCGCTTCATATCGACCACTTGTTAACCAATCTGTGATTTTTATGTGATCAGAGCTTTAGAGCGATTATACGTTGTGCCAGTTATACGCGTACAAGTAGGCCATCACATTCGGTGTCTGCGACGCTTTTTATTTACAAGAGTAACTTCCCTAGGCCCCGACCCAAGTCACCTCTTACAACATGCCATGTACGTCGCAGTTGTACTATTCTTTGCTCCCCTTGCGAACCACGGCAACACAGGCGATGACCACCTCAGATTTGTAGGACACTTCTGTGCGATGAAGCTAGACTGTTTAGAATTGTATCTCTCCGTTGTCATCTGTCTCGTCTGCCATTTATGTTACCGGTTGTCACAATGTCTTCTAATCTTTCCTTTTTCTTCACATGCCTGAAAATGATGAATATTTCTTTCTTATATTGATAATAAATCATATCATCCTATCGGAGACGGACGATAAAACATAAGTCCCGTGTTTCAAGTTGAGCACCTAAAAGAACAATTGGCTGTTCAAAATCGAGTAGAGTAGGCTGGAAAGCCGCTGCCCGGGCAAAATTCATTATAAAATTATTTTTTTTTAATTTCTACAACATATCGTCACCGTTTTCTAAATTACATTTTTTTCCCGATCCAGAAGCACTTGAGCTTTCAGCTCTTCGGCTCGGTGCCATGGACATCGTAACCCTTCGGTTCGGTGCCACGATCATCGTGAATCTGGGGGAACCTGTGGCTTTTCTGCCAGTCCGCGGAATTGAACCCGCACACACAGAGGACTAGTCACCCGCAGTCCAACGAGCTACGAACACGCTGGGCAGGAGGGCACTCTAAATTACATTGCGGACCCTTGCCGGTGTTACAGAGTTCGTGCTCTGTCGCAGAGATCTTAATGTGTACAACAGATATCGGAGCACACATGGTTACTCACCGAAGTGCAAAGATGTTGGTTCTATCAATCAATATATATTGATAATACGTTTTTCTCTGTTGAGCCGTAGCTCCCGGCCACATGTTCTTGAAGGCCATGATTGAGCCTGTCATTGTCAAGGCACGTAAAGGTCTGGCGGTAATGAGAGTCATAGAGGCTGATAATATCGAGTAACGGCTGTTTGTCATCCTATATCAGATGCTGGTGCTTTCCACAATTAAATATGCAATGGCAATCCTCACTGTTAGTAAGACGCAAATTGAAAGACTGGAGAGAATACAGAATGAAGCTATGCGTATCATCCTCGGTTGCACAAGGGATACACCCTGCGTGGCGATGAGGTTTCTTCTGGATTTCTCGACCATGGAGTATAGACTCAAGATAGCTAGAGCACGTGCGTACCTCAAAATAAGTGCTAAAAAAGGATCACCAATTGCATGAGGTGCTCAGCATCAGTAGAGGAAATTGGTTAAAGCGGGGCAAGTTGCGGGTTGACCTGCTGCAGACGCTGTTTAGCTGGTATGCCTGCTCACAAATATCGACCAAGGGAAGGAATGGATACCAATGCCTTCAGTATACGGGAACACCTTTCTCTGTGCTTTTACCTCTTCCAACATTAGCTATTTTAACAGTTCATGTGATTTTTAGCATTCTTCATCTCTATGGCCTTCTTCTTCTTCTTCTTCTTCTTCTTCTTCTTATTCGACAGCTCCATATCGTCCACATGTTAAACCACTCTTTGTGCTTCTTATGTTATCTAAGCCTAAGAGCGATTGTACGTTGTGCCAGCTATACGCCTACAAGTAGGTCAGCACATTCGATTACTGCGATGCTTTTTATTCACTAGGTAACTTCCTAGGTCCATACCTCAGTCGCCTCTAACGATATGCCTTGTAGGGCGCAGTGTTACTATTGTTTTACCCCCACCTTACGAGCACCGGCAATACACTGGCGCTTCTCTGTTATTAAACCATTTGTTCTTTACCCGTTTCTGAGACTTTCCGTAGCAAAGTGGTTAATCCTTTGTCTTGTGTTTCGAAGGTTCGAATCCGGATTGCACCGTTCTGTTCACGAGTGCATTTTTTCACCAGAATCCTCGAGCCTCTCTGGCCTTCAGTTTTGGAGATAACTGTTCAAGTATTGTCCATGATTCGCATCCATTTATCAGTATTGGATGTGTGTAGCTGGGATGAATTCTCTTTCTAACTTTAAAAATAAAGTTAATTGCATATCCTTTACAGGACTTTGCTAATCAACTCCAGCCTTTTTAACGCTGTTTGTGATTTTAGGCGTTATTACGTTCAGTAGTTTGCCATTGCTTTCTGAACGGGTGATGCCATCGTCCTTTTGTTAAAATCCACGCGAAACAATTTGCAACCAAATTGTACGCGGCGTTATTCGAACTCAGAACGTCGGGTTAATAGACCGAGTCACTATCCACTAAGCCACAGACGGCACCATGAATTATATTATTATATTATAATAATTGCGACGTGCAATGATAATGGCCACATCAATCAAACAATCAATCAATCAATCAATTTGAAGAAAATAAATCAATCTTGATTATGATCTTTCAACATACTAAAGTCTTGAACAGTTCTGAGATTTATTGTAGCGAAAACCGTGACATAGGGACTGTAAGCAGCAATAATTAACGACAAGAACAATCAGATTGTTTACTAATTCCTAAAAACCGAGGAGACTGAGCGCCTATGAGTCTGCTAGGAACTAAACTAGATCGTATCTGATAACAAATAAGCAATAATTTTTATACATGCGTTTTCTAAAGTTCCATTTGAAAAATTAATTCTGGCATCGGTTTCTAAAGAGCTACGCATGAGATCGCTTCATGCCTACACGCCCACACCATTAACCCTTTCTGTCCAACCGAGCATGTATTAAGCAATAACTTCACGCATGAGTCTTCATCACGCTTTACTGAAATTATGGCTTCCTATTTAATCCATTAACTCCGTCTCTCTGGAATATCTAAGATGCGCTTTCATTGTTATTCCTTCTGGAGAAATTACTATTCAATTTTCTTCATCAGTTGAGTCGGTGTAAGGCAGTGAACTGAGCCTGAGCACCAACGGGAGGTGTTCTAATCTCGGAAGCTACTTCCAGAACATTAATACTAACACAGAACGACTACTAAAAATATATATAAGCAGGTTATCTTCTTTCTCTTCAACCTTCGCTCCTACTGAGGCAGAGGTCCACAACCAAGGCCTTCCACGCCCGCATGTCTAAGACACTATTTTCCAGATCTTTCCACTCTCTCCCAGTTTCCTTCTGGTTTGAGAAAAGGTGAGTCGAAAGCCAGATTTTCTTTCGAATTTCATCGGGTCGTTTCATGAGTCCCTCTTGTGGGGTCCTCCTTCTTCCTTGTTTGGCAAGCTTTGAATTTTCCTGGTAGTTGTTTCTGTAGCGTAGCTATCGAGTGTTTTTAACCGGGTGGGGTAGCTAGCCCCACGTCCAACCTTTTTCGTAGCCTTTTTCGACATGCGTGGCAGTTAACAGTGGTTATACTCTTTACATCGCTAATTTGGGCCCGGTAACTACTCGGGCAATAAGCAGGTTATAACAAGTTGTAATTCTGCGCCCCAGAACAGGACACTGTCGAGATCGCGGCTACATAATGTATACAAAATTCAAGATTGGCAATTCAACCATGTGTACATGTGGACAGGCACCCTGGACTGCAGAGCACGTACTTCAAGACTGCACCGAATACGATATCCTGAGGCAAACTTACTGGCTTAATAAAATCAACAAATAAACAATGTACATGTATTAAGAAATTCCTTACGAACACAACCTGTGAGTCATTCTTTACAAAAAATGACTCACGAGGCTGTGTTCGTAAGGACGCTCGTATTGCTAGGCTAGGCGATGGGTGTCGTAAGGACGCTCGTATTGCTAGGCTAGGCGATGGGTGTCGTAAGGACGCTCGTATTGCTAGGCTAGACGATGGGTGTTCGTAAGGACGCTCGTATTGCTAGGCTAGGCGATGGGTGTCGTAAGAAATGTGGATAAGTGCTTCGAATCCCGTGTTTGTCTATTTGTTTTTTCGGAAGCTCTTAATACATGTACGCTGTTTATTTGTTGATCATATTCGTTACTGCCGTTGCTTCCTGGGGTTCTTGCAAAAAAACTCCTTGTTCTCATCTAATAATTTCTACCAACATTTTCACCACCTTGAAATTTGCATCTATGAAACTCGCAGGTTCTCCAGAGTTTTTGAAATTCCGATAAAATCTTCACGTGTAAGAAAGAGATCGAAGCACACATAGTTATTCACCGAAGTGCAATGATGATGGTTCGATCAACTAACCAATCAGATGAACTGAACTGCTAAATCTGGTTATATCCCCTATTTTCTATTTTTATCACGTCATGTCTAGAATGACTTCACTGCGCACTTCCGTCTAACCGCTGATTTAGAGAGAATTCTGGGCGCTGTTGCTGTATTGATTAGAGCCGCTCATGGCCTGGGATCCACTCATGTTGTAACTTAACAAGGGCGGAAATGTTGAAGGGGTCGATCGTGACAAACTCAAATCGGGAATATCTTTTGGTATCTAGGGTTGGGTGCTTCCATGATTTGCGATTGTTCTTCGTGCAAATACGATATTGTCTTCGGTAAGTTACAGTTACACTGCCATTTTTTCTACTTTTTCTGTCTTTATCTTTAGTCTGTCTTGGTTTCCGGAGCAGATATGGCTAAATGGTTCGGAAGCACAATATAATCGAAAGATGGGCATACAGGACGCTTCAAAAGGTGTTCAGTCCCTTTTTGTTAGATAAATTGCCAGTGTGTTGACGTGGTTCGCAAGGGGCGCAAAGAATAGTAGCACTGGGATCTACAAGTCGACTAGAGTAGGGGCCTAGGGAAGCTTTCCTAGTAAATGAAAAGCGAGGCAGAAATCGGATGTGCTGGCCTACTTGTAGGCGCATAACTTGCACAAAGTACGATCTCTCTTATGCTCAGATGACATACAGTCCACAACGAGTGGTTGATGTGGAGCGTTCGAAGAAGAAGAAGAAGAAAGAGATGACAGAGAGAGAGTGGGAGAATGCGAGAGAGGAGGGAAAAAGGAGGGATGAGTATGCAATGAGGCAGAGAATAATACGGATAGAAAGAGGAATACAAAGTCAGCGACAAAGCACTTATACCGTAGTTTCGGCGACGAAGTGTGACTTGCATACAAATCAGAAAGTACAAAGATTCCAACTAAGAGACTGGAGGGCCAACAACGCCGAGATATCTTATACCTTGCTTTGGTATACATGTCCAGCTACCACCTAGAGAGCTACGCCGACTACCAGCCTTGGCCGTAGAGCTCTACCGTAGCTCCAAGTAACAAATATCCGTTTAACTCAGTCGTAGAATTAAATATTCCATTTGATGTGGGCTGTCTTTTATCTACGTTTGATAGAACACTACAAGCTTTAATGCAATTTCTCACCATTCGATGAGTCTATGGTTATTTATTGATGTATAGTGTTAATAATATTGATATTTTTAAATGTTATTCTTAACAAGTGTTAGGAAAACTAGGCATGAAGAAACAATTAATAAGAGAAATAAAATTCAGACAAGTATTTTGGGCACATAAAAAGACATGAACCACCAATAACAGAATACAATAAAAAGAGATCGGGTACTAGAGCTAAGGGAAGACCAATAAAAAGATGGATAGACAATATCAAGACCACACTACATAAACACGGATATAACACAACAAGGGCAACTCATCTAGTCCTAGAACGCAAATTAAAGCTCCTATCCCTACGCTTAACGGCAAGAGTGGACAGCCAACTCCATCTTCCAACTGGGAATAGACAATAAACAAAAAAGACAGGACACAATGATAAAATCTTTACTAGAGGGGAAAGTTGACAGGGGAAGAGCAAGAGGAAGACTGAAAGATAAGTGGGAGGGAAACTTTAAGAAATGGACAGGTTACAGTCTGGCAGTGTGCAACACCAAGGCGAAAGACAGAGGATGCTGAGATTCATTGCAGCCAACCTTCGATGTGGAGACGGCACCTGATGATGATGATTTCTCAGTGTTATCTTTAACTTGGACATAATTCAACCTTCTTTCGCATGTTGTATTGTTTTTAAAATGGATTCGACTTTATCTAATAAAACTGTAATAAAAGAGCCACCTTCTTCTTCTTCTTCTTTGCGTTGGTTCTTTACGATCAATTTGAATCACTCTTTGATATATGCTTGATCTTTGCCAAGAACGTGTATACGTTGCACATTGGTTTGGTAGGCCCCTAAACGCATAGACTTCTACACGTTTAGGACACATGCATCCGATTTCAGCTAAACCTCCTTAGTCACCTCTTACGACATGCGTGGCAGGTAACAGTGGTTCTATTCTTTACACCCCAAATTTGGGCCCCGGTAACCACTCGGGCGAAAGGGTCACCTAACAGTAGGGGTCTGATGTCCGGGATTTGCGCTTGAGCTGAGCGGTCTTATGACTACAGGAGGCTGTGAGTTCTACCACAGCCAACTCTAACTGGGCCTGACAACTGACGGGAAAATCACTGACCTAGTTTTAGTTGGGGGCTGTATTTTATATATGTTTGATAGAACACTGCAAACGTTTTTGCAATTTTACTCAATTCTGTAAGTCTATGGTTATTTATTGGAGAAAAATATTCATAATATTGATATTTCTTATTGTTAAACTTAACTTGTTGCATAATATAAACTTCGATTTCGCATTTTATGTTGATTTTAAAATGAATTTGTCTATATACACCAATATTGAATTGTGAGGTCACGTGGTGTAGTTGTAGTTCCCATAATTATTACCTGAGTCCGCAGGCCCATAAGTTTATAGTTGGCTCTGGTCCTATCTATAAAATTCTGCATCGTTTTCCCACCTCTTACCCTGCAATTTATCCGACTTTTTCAACTTCTCCATCCCTCTTTGACCATTTTGGTTTTAGTTCTGCATGATTTTTGTTTAACTTTCAAATATAACAACAGTACTATAACCTTCAAATGTACAACAGTACTATAACCTTCAAATGTAACAACAGTACTATAACCTTCAAATGTAACAACAGTACTATAACCTTCAAATATACAACAGTTCTATAACCTTCAAATATACAACAGTACTATAACAACCTTCAAATATACAACGGTACTATAACAACCTTCAAATATACAACAGTACTATAACAACCTTCAAATATACAACAGCACTATAACAACCTTCAAATATACAACAGTACAATAACAACCTTCAAATATACAACAGTACTATAACAATCTTCAAATATACAACAGTACTATAACAACCTTCAAATGTACAACAGTACTATAACAACCTTCAAATATACAACAGTACTATAACAACCTTCAAATATACAACAGTACTATAACAACCTTCAAATGTACAACAGTACTATAACAACCTTCAAATATACAACAGTACTATAACAACCTTCAAATATACAACAGTACTATAGCAACCTTCAAATATACAACAGTACTATAACAACCTTCAAATGTACAAAGGTACTATAACAACCTTCAAATGTACACCAGTACTATAACAACCTTCAAATGTACAACAGTACTATAACCTTCAAATCTCCTGCAGTACTACAACCTTCAAATCTCCTGCAGTACTACAACCTTCAAATCCCTGGCAGTACTATAACCTTCAAATCCCCTGCAGTACTATAACCTTCAAATCCCCAGCAGTACTATAACCTTCAAATCCCCGGCAATATTCAGTGGAAGAAAAACAAAGATTTAGTACAACAGTTGACACTATTTCCACCAGGCTTGAATATTTAGTATGTCACGCGCCGTAGCTACTGAGTGGGAGATAAGGATGCCCCTTCAGCCGTCATAGATCACGAGCGAACAAGCGTGATGAAATTACTAGTTTCATTGGAGGAATGTAATTTGAGAGTTTTTGTAAAGAAAATGCAGATGAAGGGAACAAGGTTTAAGGGTCGACGTTCAAGTGTGAGTTTGAAATTTGTCATGACTTTTCGAGTACTATTGTGAATTTGAAACTTGTGTTGGTGTGTGTTGTGTGTAAGTGAATTTGAGTTGAGTATTGGTTTGTTCAGTGTGGTAGAGAGACTGAAATGTGTGTTTGCTGTTTCAGTGTGTGTGAATTTGAGTTGGTGAATTGGCACCGTATGAGTGAGTGAATGAATTTGAGTTGGTGAATTGTCCATGAGTGAGTGATGAATTGAGATTTTTTTTTTTCTTCAAACGCTCCATATCAACCACTTGTTAACCACTCTGTGTGATTTGTATGTGATCTAAGTCTAAGAACGATTGTACGTTGTGCCAGTTATGCGCCTACAAGTAGGCCAACACATCCAATTTCTGCGATGCTTTTTAGTTACTAGGGTATCTTCTCTAGGTCCTACATCAGTCGTTTCTTACGACATGCCTTGTAGGTCGCAGTGGTACTATTCTTTGCGTCCCTTGCGGGCATCGGCACTACTCAGGAGAGAACTTTTGCTTGTCAAACGTATGTGTTTGAAGTTACAACGAATTTGGTTGATAATACCATCATCATTGCACTTCGGTAAGTAACCATGTGTGCCCTGATCTCTTTCTTTCACTGGAAGATCTCAGCTGTAGTGACGAACTCCTAGCACTATATAAGATATCACTTATAAGGGATAATATTTTGTAAGATTTTTTTTGTATTTCTAATTAATTTTATCAGTCTGCTCTTATCGGGTTTGAACTGCAAATTATTCTTTTAGATGCTCAACTTCAACATGGGACCTAGGTTTTTCGTCCGTTTCGATAGGACTAGGAATTCGATCTCATCTACACTGAGGTCATGGATCTCTGGAAAGATATCAATAGGTAATATTTTTGGAATGAAAGCCGAGATTACTACATAATCCAACAGATCAATGTAATGGAAGTGAAATTATTTTAGCAATTAAATGGGTGCTAGGTCTCGTGTTTGTAGGCTGGATTGTTTTAAGGTGTGGATTCTCGAAAGATCAAATGGGTGAAATTCAGTATAATAAAGAGCAGTAATACCAAGGATTACTACAGACCCAAAGATCAAATGAAGTGAAAGACAATATGTTTGTACCACCTTTGACAGTATGTTTACAGCAGAAATCAAAATCATCTAAAAATCTGAAGCAGTAACCCACAGTATACGAGTCTCTACAACAGAACATCGAAGAAAAAGGAAGACCACGAAAGATGGTTAGATGGCGTAGCAGAATCTGTGAAAGAGCAAAGATAACAATCACACAAGCCACTAGAACAGCGCAAGACAAAAACAGAAAACCACGACACTGGGCAACAACCCGGTAGCAGTGTGACGACAAAAGAAAGAAGAAGAGGAAGGCAGTGGGGATCACCAGAAAGACAGACTAGAAATGAAGGACATCAGAAGCAGAGTGGGCATAACTTCATGCACCGAATACATCGAAAGACAACAAATCAGTGGTTTTGACATTTAATGAGAATGGAATACAACCAACCACCAATAACAGCATACAATAAAAGAGATCAGGTACTAGAGCTAAGGGAAGACCAAGAAAATAGATGGATAGACAATATCAAAACCACACTACATAAACACGGATATATCACAACAAGGGCGATTCATCTAGCCCTAGAACGCAAATTAAAGCTCCCATCTCTACGCTTAACGACAAGAGTGGACAGCCAACTACATCTTCCACCTGGGAATAGACAATGAGAGAGAAAGCCGAAGGATTGAGGTCATTGCACCGGGTTTTACACCATATGGCGTGGTCCCTCTCCGCAGAAATGGTACGCCACCTGCCGAGAGTATTGCACAAAGCACGAACTCCGTAGCTCCAGCAACAATCGTATGGGTCTTTGGAAAAAACTGCACTCGTGAACAGAACGACGCGTTCCGGATTCAAACCCACCATCTTCAACTCACAATGCAAAGGGCTTAACCACTTAACCACAGAGACACCCAGATGGAAATGTATATTTGTTTACCAATTGTGATTATTCCAAGTGAAATATTTCACTGGTTTGCTAAATGTTGAGTCTCATATCACATATAAGCGTGATTTGACCTGGAGTGTGTGTGTGTGTGTGTATGTATTACTATGAATTTCAACTTTGATTGGATTCTAGAGTGCATGTGTATGTGTATGTGCCGAGCTACTGAGTTACTGCTTGAGCAACGCTGTGAGCTATGAATGTTACATGGAATGCTTTTGCTGTGTCAACCGTGCGTTTGTTGTGATTGTGGGTATTCAGAAAATGGCGTACAGCGGTTATGACGAACCAACTCATTCTGCCGTATGCAGTGTTTTGCGTGTGATTTTGTCGTGATTGATGTTCCTTTCGACATGAATTGCAATTCAAGTGATGAACAGTTTTGTGTTGACGCTTTAGCGATAGCCATATGCATTTATGCGGTATTGGTTGTTTTTTGTGGCGGTACGGCTGTTTCATTCTGTAATTAGTTCACGACAGCAGGAGATAGTTGTTAGCATTTTGTGTGATTTTCGTTGGCAAAGGAACGGAGCAATTATGGGGTGACACGTTGCAGTGAAGTTGAAACCGTACATATAAACTATGAACTATGTGAGTTTAAGTGTGTACAAGAGTATGTGTGTATGTAAATTTGAGCTTGCATCGGTTTTTGGAGTCTGAAGGGATTACAGCCGAATGACGTCATTGCACCGGGTTTTATCTAATATTGTTCAATCCTTCTCCGCAGAAATGGCACACCTCCTGCTGAGAGTATTGCAGAAAGCACGTACGCCGTAGCTCCGGCAACAATCATAGGTGTCCTTTGAAAAAAATGTGCTCGTGAACAGAACGGCGCGGTCCAGATTCTAACCCACACCCTTCGGAACCCAAGACAAGGGCTTAACCACTCAGACACAGAGACCTCTCATCGGTTTGAGGACTGCAAGTGTCTGTGAAGTTTAACCTGCTATGACCATCATTATTGTACTTCGGTGAGCAACTATACATACTCCGATCTCTTTCTTAGAATGGAAGATATCGGCCGTAGTGCACGAATTTCATAGCACCGGCGAGGGTTAACTTGTTACGAGTAGTTGTGAAGTTAATCTTTTGTTACTCTCTGCAGTGAAATTGACTTTGAGCATGGGCGTCTACTCGATACGTTACGGTAAGGATGGAGGGGGATATGTGCCGCCCTGGAAAATAGATTTTTGACGAAACAGTTTTATTTGACTTTGGTACTCTCCGTTTCCGCGAAGTAACTTTCATCATCAGGTGCCGTGCCGGCTGACGTAGGCGATCACGGACCTCCACAAATCTCTGTCACTTGCGTTTGCTATTATCTCAGATGTTGACGCTCTTTCGTGCCGTGAAGTCAAGCTATCCAAAATTGTCTCTCTTTGTCTTCCTCTTGTCTCCCTTCGATTTTACAGGTTATCACAATGTGTTATAAATCTTCCCTTCTCATTACATGTCTGAAAAAATAATGATTACATCTTTCTTATTTTGATGATAAGCTTTCTCTGTGTCTTGACCCTCATTCAACACCTTCACATTTTTCATGGATTCTCATTGAAGTAAAACTACTGACGAAATTATGTTTCATTTTCTCCCTCCCTGGAAAAAACTTCTGTGTACGCCTATGACTGTGAGTTTAAAATATGTATTCGTTTGCAGGGTGTAGCAGATGAGTCAATGAAGATCGTCTGCTTACTGCCATCTTAATTTCCGGTCTGTGCGGTCGTAACACTAGCTTCCGGTTGAAGAAAAGTCATAGAAAGAATGGACTAACAAAATTGTTCAATCAATTTTGTGAAATGTTTTGCCAAATGTCGTGAGCTCTGATCTTAATTGCGTCTGTTTCGCTATTGGTTATTGGTTACTGGTTATTGGTTATTGGTTATTGGTTATTGTTCCCTAGTTATTTGTTATTGATTATTCTCTTTCTCTCTCTCTCTCTCTGCCTTTTCTTCTTCTTCTTCAATGATCCAGCAGCACTTGAGCTCTTGCCCTTCGTCCCAATGCTATGTAGTGGTATCTGCATGTGTTTGTAAGTTGTTCTTTTGTTACGTATAGTGTGTTCCATTTATCTGGCCTTGGAGGAAGGAGGGTCTTTCTGATGTCATCTAGTGCTTGACACTTGAAGAGGTGGTGGTGAACGGTTTCATGATGATGTGCACACAGTTGACACTCTGGAGTGTGTTGTGGTTGAATTCTGTTCAAGTGATTATTAAGTGTTATGTGTTGGGTTCAGAGTCTAAAAATAGTGCTCTGATCTCTTCTTGTAAGGTGGTTGATGTTGTCATTAAGGTTAGGGCTGGCCATATGGGTGTACACATCTCTTCCTGTGTTTCCCATGGCCCATCTGTTCAGCCAAATTTCTTTATTTGTTGTCATTCGGATTTGCTTTGCTGTATGGAGAGTTGTTGCTCTGATTGGTTGCTCCTGTGTTGACCCTTTCTTGGCTAGCCTATCTGCTTTATCATTTCCAGGTGTGTTTGAATGTCCAGGGATCCACTGCATGGTTATTTTGATGTAATGTGATGTAATAAGTCTGTCAATATCTAGGGCTATATGGGATAGTTCAGATTTACAATGTCTACCATCTTCTAGAGCTTGAAGGACATACATTGAATCTGTGAAGATAACGATATTTTGTGTGTCTTGGATGGAAAGGCATCGAAAACTGTCTTCAGGTGGTACAAAGTTGCTTCTATCGCATGAATTTAAACCTGTACTAGCATAGCCCCAACCAACTCATGCCAAGTCTTCCTATCTCTAGCTATCTCCTGCAGCTCTCTCCAGCTCTTCTATATGGTTAATTTATTATTGGTTATTGGTTGCGTTACTGACGACTTATCACACCGAACAGACCTACATATGCGTACCGAACAGACCCACATATGCTCAGTTACTGACGACTTATCGTACTGAACAGACCTACATATGCTCAATTACTGACGACTTATCGTACTGAACAGACCTACATATGCTCAGTTACTGACGACGTATCGCACCGAACAGACCCACATATGCGTACCGAACAGACCCACATATGCGTACCGAACAGACTCACATATGCGTACCGAACAGACCTACATATGCGTACCGAACAGACCCACATATGCTCAGTTACTGACGACTTATCGCACCGAACAGACCTACATATGCGTACCGAACAGACCTACATATGCGTACCGAACAGACCTACATATGCTCAGTTACTGGCGACTTATAGTACCGAACAGACCCACATATGCTCAGTTACTGGCGATTTATCGTATCGAACAGACCTACATATGCGTACCGAACAGACCTACATATGCTCAGTTACTGACGACTTATCGTACCGAACAGACCCACATATGCGTACCGAACAGACCCACATATGCTGTTTTTCCCAAAAGATGTTGAAGGATAATACTGTAAAGAAAAAGTAAAACAACGCTTGTGTATACCATGAGGATATATTTGAGAATAAGGAGCTATTTCAATTCATCAATAGATGCCTGTGCAGGATACTCCATCTGCGATGCTATGAAGGAGCTATTTCAATTCATCAATAGATGCCTGTGCAGGATACTCCATCTGCGATGCTATGAAGGAGCTATTTCAATTCATCAATAGATGCATGTGCAGGATACTCCATCTGCGATGCTATGAAGGAGCTATTTCAATTCATCAATAGATGCATGTGCAGGATACTCCATCTGCGATGCTATGAAGGAGCTATTTCAATTCATCAATAGATGCATGTGCAGGATACTCCATCTGCGATGGTATGAAGGAGCTATTTCAATTCATCAATAGATGCCTGTGCAGGATACTCCATCTGCGATGCTATGAAGGAGCTATTTCAATTCATCAATAGATGCCTGTGCAGGATACTCCATCTGCGATGCTATGAAGGAGCTATTTCAATTCATCAATAGATGCCTGTGCAGGATACTCCATCTGCGATGCTATGAAGGAGCTATTTCAATTCATCAATAGATGCATGTGCAGGATACTCCATCTGCGATGCTATGAAGGAGCTATTTCAATTCATCAATAGATGCATGTGCAGGATACTCCATCTGCGATGCTATGAAGGAGCTATTTCAATTCATCAATAGATGCCTGTGCGGAATACTTCATCTACGATGGTATGACAGAACTACAAACAGGGAACTCTGGGATAGAACAGGACAACGACAGGTGGAACAAGAGATAAGAAGCAGAAGGTGGCGATAGATAGGACATTCACTGAGGAAACCCCCTAACAGCATCACAAGACAGACTCTCCGAAGGAAACTCCCCAGGATAGTAGAGGTAGGGGAAGACCCAGGAACACATGGAGACGGGAGTTGGAGAAGGAATGCAGGAAAATGGGGAGAGAGAAGAGAGATCTGGAAAGGATGGCCTTAGATAGGTGGGCTTGGAAGGCCTTGGTTGTGGGCCTATGCTTCCCTAGGGGCGAAGGGTGAAGAAGAAGAAGAAGAAGAAAGATGACGGTGTTATTTCCGTAACTTTCATTGATCGTCGACATGTGATCGAGGATATGGTAGAGGATGTGGTAGAGGATATGGTAGAGGATGTGGTAGAGGATGTGGTAGAGGATGTGGTAGAGGATGTGGTAGAGGATGTGGTAGAGGATGTGGTAGAGGATGTGGTAGAGGATATGGTAGAGGATGTGGTAGAGGATATGGTAGAGGATGTGGTAGAGGATGTGGTAGAGGATGTGGTAGAGGATGTGGTAGAGGATGTGGTAGAGGATATGGTAGAGGATGTGGTAGAGGATGTGGTAGAGGATATGGTAGAGGATGTGGTAGAGGATGTGGTAGAGGATGTGGTAGAGGATGTGGTAGAGGATGTGGAAGAGGATGTGGTAGAGGATGTGGTAGAGGATGTGGTAGAGGATGTGGCAGAGGATGTGGTAGAGGATGTGGTAGAGGATGTGGCAGAGGATGTGGCAGAGGATGTGGCAGAGGATGTGGTAGAGGATGTGGCAGAGGATGTGGCAGAGGATGTGGCAGAGGATGTGGCAGAGGATGTGGCTGAGGATGTGGTAGAGGATGTGGTAGAGGATGTGGCAGAGGATGTGGCAGAGGATGTGGCAGAGGATGTGGCAGAGGATGTGGCAGAGGATGTGGCAGAGGATGTGGCAGAGGATGTGGCAGAGGATGTGGCAGAGGATGTGGCAGAGGATGTGGCAGAGGATGTGGCAGAGGATGTGGCTGAGGATGTGGCTGAGGATGTGGCTGAGGATGTGGTAGAGGATGTGGTAGAGGATGTGGCAGAGGATGTGGTAGAGGATGTGGCAGAGGATGTGGCAGAGGATGTGGCAGAGGATGTGGTAGACATTACGACGGCCGCCTTTACTTCCTTGTTATATTTTGGTATCCAATTCAGTCTGGGTCGAGATGAGAACCGTTACAATCTGAAATCTCTCTCTCTCTCTCTCTCTCTCTCTCTCTCTCTCTCTCTCTCGCGATCACCCTTAAACTGATGTATCAGATTTTCCTATTCCGAACTTCTCTTATTCATTTGGAAATCTTGATTCATGCAGCCTTAGCATGGGTGGATTTCATCACATCTTTGGTGTCATTTGGAGCTCTGGTGTTTATCCTTCAGCGATTTGTCCGGTTTTAGTCAGCGTTTACTGGGTTAGCTCTCCGTCAGCCTTTGGTTGTCTCCAGCCGACCTTCAAGGCAGCAGGTTGCTATTTTCTTTTAGGGTAGATACCCTTAGACAACTTTTCCTCCCGGGTTGTTGAGCGTCATCTGCCCAGGTTACCAGTCTTTCTTTGGACTGCTTGGTGTGCCTGCCGTCCAGTTTTTATTTACGGTTTGCTTCGATATTCTTTGATTCTCCCCAATAAAACTACAAGGCAGAAGTAACGGTCTGAAATAAATCGGCTTCCACTGGAGAATTGAGGCCGAACCACGTACATAAGAGACGAGTGGACTACCCACTACACTGTCGCCGGTCTCTGTGGCTAAGTGGTTAAGCACTTTGCCTTGTGAGTCGAAGGTCGTGGGTTCGAGTCCGGACCGCGCCATTCTGTTCACGAGTGCAGTTTTATTCCCAGGGACCCCTAGGATTGTTGCTGGAGCTACGGAGTTCGTGCTTTGTGCAATACTCTCGGCAGGTGGCGTGCCATTTCTACGGAGAGGGACCGAGCCGTATGGGGTAAAACCCGGTGCAATGAAGTCAATCCTTCGGCTTTTAAGCCTTTTAAGTAACTATGTACCAGCATTGTATCTATCTATCTAATTTGTCTGTCGGTCGGTCTGTTTGTCCGTCTTTCCGTCCGCTGCCTGTCTGCCTGTCCGTCCGTCCCTCTATATGTCTGTCTGTCTACCACTTAGACCAGATCTTCTTCTATATCAATCACAAGGTGGCAAACGACTCACATTACCTCTGATTAAATGATTTGCACAATTTTACTTTCTACCGTCCACTTATCACATCAATAGCCGAGGCTCGCAAGGGGAACACAAAATAGTAAACACTGCTACCTACAAGGTATGTCGTAAGACGTGACTGAGATAGAGTCTAAGGAAGCTACCCTAGTAAATAAAAAGCGTCGATGAAATCGAATGTGCTGGCCTACTTGTAGAAGCATAACTAACACAACGTACAATAGCGCTTAGGCGTGGATCACATACAAATCACAAAGGGGTTTAACAAGTGATCAATATGGAGCTTTCTAGAAGAAGAATAATCATCCTATCAATTGTGGTTCACATTAACATACTCTTAAATTCTTACAAATTATCCTTCTCATATTTTTGTTCAAACCTCTGTACTTTTGCATGAAGATGCCAAATAAACAAACTATACAAACCAAACGTAGCCAAACCAAATTATTCATTTATGAAGTTATTCTATCTGTAGTACATTTCTCGTATAAATTATTTTTTTTCTTCTCAAATTACCAACGGCCAAACTTGATTAATGAAAAAAAAATTGATTAAATGTAAATATTGCCCAGCCTGGCATTCAACTCTGGGATCTGGTTTCTCTGATAAGGGACAAAGTTCTTACAATAGCAGCGTATGTTTATAAAGCACACGGCGTGACCTTTGTTAAGTTCATTAAGAAGAATTATCGTCTCATGTTTAATGTTGATAAATGTCAAAGGCGTAGTCAAGAAGGTAGATTGTTGGCGTAGTTAGGGAGGGTGGGCAGTTAGTGTAGTTAAGAGGTGGACAATTAGCTTAGATAAGAGGGTAGACCGCTAGCCTAGCTAAGATGGGGAGGGGGAGGGTTAGCGTAGGGAAGAGGGTAGACAGCGTAGTTAAGATGGGGAGGGGCAGTTAGCGTAGTGAAGATGGGGAGTTAGCGTAGTCAAGAAGGTAGATCATTGGTGTACTGAAAAGGGTAGACCGTTAGCGTAGGTAAGAAAGTAGACCATTAGCGTAGGTAAAAAAGTAGACCGTTAGCGTAGGTAAGAAAGTAGACCGTTAGGTAGGTAAGAGGTGACAACTTAGCGCTTAGATAAGAAAGTAGACCGTAGCTAGGCTAAGATGGGGTAGGAGGAGCCGTTAGCGTAGGGAAAGGTAGACAGCGTAGTTAAGATGGAAGGCAGTTAGCGTAGTGAAGAGGGAGTTAGCGTAGTAAGAAGGTAGATCATGGTTACTGAAAGGGTAGACCGTTAGCGTAGGTAAGAAGTAGACCATTAGCGTAGGTAAAAGTAGACCGTTAGCGTAGGTAGAAAGTAGACCGTTAGCGTAGGTAGAAAAGACCGTTAGCGTAGTAGAAAGAGACCGTTAGCGTAGGTAAGAAAGTAGACCGTTAGCGTAGGTAAGAAAGTAGACCGTTAGCGTGTAGAAAGTGACCTTAGCGTAGGTAAGAAAGTAGACCGTTAGCGTAGGTAAGAAAGTAGACCGTTAGCGTAGTTAAGAAGGTAGACCGTTAGCGTAGTTAAGAAGGTAGACCGTTAGCGAGGTAAGTAGACCGTTAGCGTAGTAAGAAAGTAGACCGTTAGCGAGGTGAAAAGCGTTAGCGTAGGTAGAAATAGACCGTTAGCGAGGTAAGAAGTAGACCGTTAGCGTAGTGAAGGTAGACCGTAGCAGTTAAAGTAGACCGTTAGCGTAGGTAAGAAGAGACCGTTAGCGTAGTTAAGAAGGTAGATCGCTGGCGGTGTTTTTAGGAATGTAGATCGTTTTTGCAGTCAAGAGGTTAGATTGGTGACGTAGTCAGATGGTAAATCACTGCCGTAGTAGTATTGATACAAATGTAAAAAATATGTAATTTGGCGAAAATTGTTTTGTAGGAATGTTATTTTAACTATTGTCTAACATCTTTGCCGTGCCACTGGCTTTGCAGCATATTTACATCGAATTTCAACTACCAACGGTTGTTTTACGTGTCTAGGACACGGAACATACGTGAATGAATAGAGTACCTTTAAAGTGAGAAGCGAGCACCATACCTCCACGCTATTTCCCCTCCCTCACCCATACTCACTTTATCTAATACTTCACACACACTGATCTCCAATCATTCACAATTTCTATTTACAATTTGGAACACCATTTCTTCTATTACCTGGCCAACACAAATCAATGACTCTGTTTTACTTGAGCGTGGTCTCCGATAACATAAGCCAGCAGGCTTAGGTGAAAATTCTAGGAAATCAGACCACAATTGTCGCGTGACCATCGCATGACAGTGTTGTTGTATATAGACTAACTCATGTTAAAAACAACACAACATGTTAAATCAATGTTATATTATGTTACAAGTTTAGTTTAAAGTTAAGGAATATCAGTTTTATTACATGTTAAATCAATGTTATATTATGTTACAAGTTTAGCTTAAAGTTAAGGAATATCAGTTTTATTACATGTTAAATCAATGTTATATTATGTTACAAGTTTAGCTTAAAGTTAAGGAATATCAGTTTTATTACATGTTAAATCAATGTTATATTATGTTACAAGTTTAGCTTAAAGTTAAGGAATATCAGTTTTATTACATGCTAAATCAATGTTATATTATGTTACAAGTTTAGCTTAAAGTTAAGGAATATCAGTTTTATTACATGCTAAATCAATGTTATATTATGTTACAAGTTTAGCTTAAAGTTAAGGAATATCAGTTTTATTACATGCTAAATCAATGTTATATTATGTTACAAGTTTAGTTTAAAGTTAAGGAATATCAGTTTTATTACATGTTAAATCAATGTTATATTATGTTACAAGTTTAGTTTAAAGTTAAGGAATATCAGTTTTATTACATGCTAAATCAATGTTATATTATGTTACAAGTTCAGTTTAAAGTTAAGGAATATCAGTTTTATTACATGCTAAATCAATGTTATATTATGTTGCAAATTCAGTTTAAAGTTAAGGAATATCAGTTTTATTACATGCTAAATCAAGGTTATATTATGTTACAAGTTCAGCTTAAAGTTAAGGAATATCAGTTTTATTACATGTTAAATCAAGGCTATATTATGTTGCAAGTTCAGTTTAAAGTTAAGGAATATCAGTTTTATTACATGCTAAATCAATGTTATATTATGTTGCAAGTTCAGTTTAAAGTTAAGGAATATCAGTTTTATTACATGCTAAATCAATGTTATATTATGTTGCAAGTTCAGTTTAAAGTTAAGGAATATCAGTTTTATTACATGCTAAATCAAGGTTATATTATGTTGCAAGTTCAGTTTAAAGTTAAGGAATATCAGTTTTATTACATGCTAAATCAAGGTTATATTATGTTGCAAGTTAAGCTTAAAGTTAAGGAATATCAGTTTTATTAATATTTGTCTTCAATAAATAACCATGAGCGCACAGAATTGAGTAAAACTGCAAAAAACCAGTACAGTGTTCTATCAAACATATACAAAAATCAGCCACCACTAAACAGGAATTTTCGATTTTACGTCTGAGCTAGTCGGTCTTCTGTTGCAGGGGGCCACGACTTGACCTGCCCTAAACTTTGGTATGGAGATATGCCAGTTAGCAATTTAACCAAATGTTGTCTAAATAGAATAATCAGAAATGAAATGGAAGTTTAATGAAACTGAACATTTGCAGTCAGAACATGTGCTCTTATTGTCGCTACTGTTAATTGAGTTTTAAGTTTTACCTCATTTTTTTCTTCTTCTGCGAGATTGGGATTTCGAGTTCTCTAATAAAGGCAGCCGTCTGCCTCAGATTATCAGCCACGCCATACAGTTTGTCTCGGACGGTAGTGTAAGTGGACCACCTCTCTCTTCTCAAGTCTGCATACTCGGGGCAGTTCTGTGGGATATAATTCCTATGATTTCTGCTACCCCGTTTGTGCCGACCTCTTCCCGCAGTAAGTTTTGGTCACCCTCGTGATGGTAGGTCTGACATTCTTACTGCGTGGCTAAATCTTTGAGGCAGATTGGCGACCGTAGAATTCGTTATCTCATTCCTCATTGCGAGGGGTCGTTGCACCATGTCATGCGCCTTACTGCCTGGTGCATCCGTTTTCTGCAAGCATTTGTTTCGGGTTAGCATTCCTAGCGGACACATGCATCCGATTTCATCCAAACCTCCTTAGTCGCCCCTACGACATGCGTGGCAGGTAACAGTAGTTCTATTCTTTACAACCCAAATGTGGGCCCATGTAACCACTCGGGCGGTTTAACCTAATTGAACACTTGTTTAGTGTTCTCATCTGCTTCTTCCGGCGTGATGCTGACCACATCACCCATCGTGTGCCGACGGTCAATGAAAATACAGGCCTAACACTGTATTGACCTATATACCACGAGGTATGAAAGGGTTCCTTTACTTTTACCTTTACTATCTGCTTCTTCGTTGTATTGACCATCAAGACGATATTTGGGGACATATAATTGGAAGAGAAAAGTACATGATGAAAAAGCTACAAAATATTTGTTATTAGCTTAGTGGATTGACTTATACATACTTATATCTTCTTCTTCTTCTGCGTTCTCGCTAGATTGGGATTTCAGATTCTATAATAAAGGCCCGCCCGTCAGCCACGCCATACAGTTTGTCTTGGACGCTGGTGTAAGTGGGCCACCTCTTTCTTCTCAGGTCTGCATACTAAGGGCAGTTCTATAGGATATGCTCTGCTGTCATACTCGCCGGGGCACAGGTCGTTAGTATCTTTCACAGAGTGAGATGACGTCCAAGCACCATGGCTCAGATCAGAGTTGATCGTAAAGGCGTAGATCCGGGCCCAAAAATACGGCAGATTGGATTGTACATTAGGGCGAGCTGCCCTAGTAAATAAACAGCTGGTTGAAACCGCACACACCATCGAAGGATAAGCACCTCAGCTCCAATTGGTACTGAAGTTTGTGTACGTACACCCGTTCTTGGTGTTTGACGGTTTGTATATCACAATAGAATGATAAAAACGACCGTAAGATCGATCGATCGATCGATCGAGAAAAGAAGAAGAAGAAGAAGAAGAAGAAACCACACATTTCACAATGTCCATAAACCTGCACCTTCTTCCTCCCCCCACTGCAACGCTGAAAGGAGCAAACAGTAGGACAAAGGGAAGAAGATTAAATATTCTTTTTCCGCCCCTGGATATCAAATTTTCTCTGTATTTAAACAAAGCAAATTTTTGGTCCACACACAACAAACCAAATAAAAAAAAACATACACATGCACATAAAAACAGTTTTATGAAAAGACAACGAAAAGAAAAAGTAATCATATTTAGCCAGAACGTCCAAGAAAGAAGTTTTCAAAGAGATACAATTCACATCGTCAAATAATGTTCACAGAATAGTGCTTCAAGAAGATATCAGAGAAAATTGAATATTCACCAAAAAAAAACATGTTATAACTTTGAGATGGACATGATACAAAAGTGAACTAAAAATATCAACTAGATGGAGAGAGAACAAACAAAACATACACATGGTTTGAAAATAAAATCTTAAATTAAACAAAAATTAACCAAAAAATGTTGAAGAATGAAGAATGATGTTTAAAAAACAAAACAATAGTTGAAGATATCAAATTTGATGAAACAGAAGCTGATGAAATGGAAAATTGAAGAAATAGAAGCTGATGAAATGGAAAATTGAAGAAATAGAAGCGGATGAAATGGAAAATTGAAGAAATATAAGCGGATGAAATGGAGGAAAATATAAGCTGATGAAATGAAATTGAGAATGAAGGATAAATGGAAAAGAAGAAAAAAGTGATGAAATGAAAATAAAAAATATAAGCGGATGAAATGGAAAATTGAAGAAATATAAGCGGATGAAATGGAAATTGAGAAAAAATGAAATGGAAAAAAGAAATAAAGCTGGATGAAATGGAAAATGGAAGAAATAAAGCTGATGAAATGGAAAATGGAATATGTGATGAAATAAAAAGAAAAGCTGATGAAATGGAAAATTGAAGAAATATAAGCGGATGAAATGGAAAATGGAAGAAATAAAAGCGGATGAAATGAAAAATGGAAGAAAAAGAAGCGGATGAAATGGAAAATGGAAGAAATAGAAGCGAATTAAATTGAAAATGGAAGAAATAGAAGTGGATGAAAAGGAAAATGGAAGAAATAGAAGCTGATGAAATGGAAAATGGAAGAAATAGAAGCTGATGAAATGGAAAATTGAAGAAATAGAAGCTGATGAAATGGAAAATTGAAGAAATATAAGCGGATGAAATGGAAAATGGAAGAAATAAAAGCGGATGAAATGAAAATGGAAGAAAAGAAGCGGATGAAATGGAAAATGGAAGAAATAGAAGCGAATTAAATTGAAAATGGAAGAAATAGAAGTGGATGAAAAGGAAAATGGAAGAAATAGAAGCTGATGAAATGGAAAATGGAAGAAATAGAAGCTGATGAAATGGAAAATTGAAGAAATATAAGCGGATGAAATGGAAAATGGAAGAAATATAAGCGGATGAAATGGAAAATGGAAGAAATAAAAGCGGATGAAATGAAAAATGGAAGAAAAAGAAGCGGATGAAATGGAAAATGGAAGAAATAGAAGCGAATTAAATTGAAAATGGAAGAAATAGAAGTAGATGAAAAGGAAAATGGAAGAAATAGAAGCTGATGAAATGGAAAATGGAAGAAATATAAGCTGATGAAATGGAAAATGTAAGAAATATAAGCGGATGAAATGGAAAATGGAAGAAATAGAAGCTGATGAAATGGAAAATTGAAGAAATAGAAGCGGATGAAATGGAAAATGGAAGAAATAGAAGCTGATGAAATGGAAAATTGAAGAAATATAAGCGGATGAAATGGAAAATGGAAGAAATATAAGCGGATGAAATGGAAAATGGAAGAAATAGAAGCTGATGAAATGGAAAATGGAAGAAATAGAAGCGGATGAAATGAAAAATGGAAGAAATAGAAGCGGATGAAATGGAAAATGGAAGAAATAGAAGCGAATTAAATTGAAAATGGAAGAAATAGAAGTGGATGAAAAGGAAAATGGAAGAAATAGAAGCTGATGAAATGGAAAATGGAAGAAATAGAAGCTGATGAAATGGAAAATGGAAGAAATAGAAGCGGATGAAATGAAAAATGGAAGAAATAGAAGCTGATGAAATGGAAAATGGAAGAAATAGAAGCTGATGAAATGGAAAATGGAAGAAATAGAAGTGGATGAAATTGAAAATTGAAGAAATAGAAGTGGATAAAATTGAAAATGAAGGAAGAAGTACAAGTATTGGGAACGTCCGAAAAAAACACAGGATTCGAACCACTTACCTTTATTTCTTACGGTAACCATTGCCTAGCCTAGCAATACGAGCGGTCTTACGGCAACCATTACCTAGCTAGCAATACGAGCGGTCTTACGACAACCATTGCCTAGCCTAGCAATACAAGCGGTCTTACGACAACCATTGCATAGCCTAGCAATACGAGCGGTCTTACGACAACCATTGCCTAGCTAGCAATACAGCGGTCTTACGACAACCATTGCCTAGCCTAGCAATACGAGCGGTCTTACGACAACCATTGCCTAGCCTAGCAATACGAGCGGTCTTACGACAACCATTGCCTAGCCTAGCAATACGAGCGGTCTTACGGTACCCATTGCCTAGCCTAGCAATACGAGCGGTCTTACGGTACCCATTGCCTAGCCTAGCAATACGAGCGGTCTTACGGTACCCATTGCCTAGCCTAGCAATACGAGCGGTCTTACGGTACCCATTGCCTAGCCTAGCAATACGAGCGTTCTTACGACAACCATTGCCTAGCCTAGCAATACAAGCGTCTTACGACACCATTGCCTAGCCTAGCAATACAAGCGGTCTTACACCATTGCCACCTAATACAGCGGTCTGACGCACCATTGCAGCCCAGCAATACGAGCGTTCTTACGACAACCATTGCTAGCCTAGCAATACAGCGATCTTACGACAACCATTGCCTAGCCTAGCAATACAAGCGATCTTACGACAACCATTGCATAGCCTAGCAATACGAGCGGTCTTACGACAACCATTGCCTAGCCTAGCAATACGAGCGTCTTACGCAACCATTGCTAGCCTAGCAATACGAGCGGTCTTACGACAACCATTGCCTAGCCTAGCAATACAGCGGTCTTACGCAACCATTGCATAGCCTAGCAATACAGCGGTCTTACGCAACCATTGCATAGCCTAGCAATACGAGCGGTCTTACGACAACCATTGCTAGCCTAGCATACGAGCGGTCTTACGCAACCATTGCATAGCCTAGCAATACGAGCGGTCTTACGACAACCATTGCATAGCCTAGCAATACGAGCGGTCTTACGACAACCATTGCATAGCCTAGCAATACGAGCGGTCTTACGACAACCATTGCCTAGCCTGCACTACGAGCGGTCTTACGACAACCATTGCAGCCTAGCAATACAGCGGTCTTACGACAACCATTGCATAGCCTAGCAATACGAGCGGTCTTACGACAACCATTGCATAGCCTAGCAATACGAGCGGTCTTACGACAACCATTGCATAGCCTAGCACTACGAGCGGTCTTACGACAACCATTGCCTAGCCTAGCAATACAAGCGTTCTTACGGCAACCATTGCCTAGCCTAGCAATACGAGCGGTCTTACGAACACAACCAGAAAGCCATTCAAATGGATGGGTTTTTTCTAAGACAATTTGTAAGATGTTATTCATTTTCTTAAGGCTGTTCTTGTTGCCGTTGCTCCATCTTTTGCATAGTCTTCCTCTTGCTTTGTACTCATTATACTTTTCTGTGTGGCTCTCTGTGGTAGGCGATACCAGGGCATTCTTGTCAGGTGTCCAAACCATTTAATCTGGTTTTTTTTAATGAATTACATGACTGGCTTCACATCCAGTCTTCTTCTGATTTCTTCATTTTTTTATTTTGTCTCTTATTGTCACACCTGTAGCTCTTCTAAGACACCTCATCTCTGTCGTTATGATTTCCCACTCATTAGCTGCTGTTATTGGCCATGGTTGATACTGGTAACATAGTGTTGGCCAGAAAATCGTTCTTATGAGAATTGCTTTAGTTGTTAGCGGTATCTCTTTATGTGACAACAGTGGTGTTAACTGCCCCAGTGCCTGGTTAGCTTTTGTACATCGATTGCTGATTTCCTTATCAATACTTCCGTCTGTAGTATTTTTATGTTCTGGAGTTTTATTGTAAGGTTTTCTGGTTGTCTACGTGTCGCCATTGTCTCTGTCTTTATTTTCATTTTGTACTCCTCCCCTCTGATGTTAACTAAGCTTAAATGGTTCTGGAGAGATACAAATAGTTCTGGAGAGATACAAATAGTTCTGGAGAGATACAAATAGTTCTGGAGAGATACAAATAGATCTGGAGAGATACAAATAGTTCTGGAAAGATACAAATAGTTCTGGAGAGATACAAATAGTTCTGGAGAGATACAAATAGTTCTGGAGAGATACAAATAGTTCTGGAGAGATACAAATGGTTCTGGAGAGATACAAATAGTTCTTTGTTCTCTGCAACCAAATAAAAACAGTTGAAGAAATAAGTTGAAAAAAAGTTTCAATTTTATACTAAAATTGGATAAAATTATATACAATTGAATAATATTGAGATAAATTTGGGATAAAATTGATAAAATTGGATAAAATTGGATAAAATTGGAACTATTGGGTTCTCCGAAAGATGTTAATTCTTATTTTTCATGTTTGTTTTTTCAAGTTTAAAGTATTTTATCAAAGTTATAAAAAAAAACAGCCCCCATTAAGCAGGAATTTTCGATTTTCCGTCTGAGCTAGTCGGCCTTACGTTGCCGGGAGCCACGGTATGTGGCTATGAGAAAGTGGACAGCATTGACCGTCGAAGAGATTAAGATGAATTGGGGGAGGGGTGAGGTGGGAGTAGGACAATGGGTTTCTCAGTTGCCGCATGTTGGATGAAGACACTAAAATTGATGTTGAATCCATCCAGCGATTTATGGAGTTTCAAATTATACGTTTTGCAAGTAGAACTGGATTCCTGAACAGCAGAATGAGGACTGTATTTAACCAGCGAAACATGTGAACCACCAGCAAGCAAATCTTTCGATATCTGCTACAGGAGACTGAGCGCATATTGATCTGTCCGGACGGGGATTGCATCAGTTCAATAACTCATCGAGAGGAGACAAACAGGGGGTGGGGAGTTGCAGCGGGTTCGGATTCATAACCTAATTGGGTGAACTCAAGAAGACCTCCAAGATATAGGCCAGCGGAAATTAGCAGTTGCGGCAGTATGCTCCGCGGTGAACTATAACGATTAAGTAAATGAAAGAACTGTGAACTATGTATTAATAACTAGAGAGTGTCACTGGTCTGTGATTTCCTGAACATAAATGGCGACCTGAGTGCTTCTCGAAAAACTTTACGAACCAAGGCATTCTCCGCTGAAAGAACTTCAAAGACAGAAGTTAACCTTCCTTAGTTGAAGTCGGTGTGCCTTTGAAGACAACCCCTGATTACGGGTCTTGTTCAACGCTGCTGCACTTTTATACGTTCAATATGTTATTGATTGATAAATTTAAAAGTCAAATTTAGACCTTAAGAGACATTTCAGCAGCGTCACCATGGTCTCAAACAGGAACAACAGTAATGGGAAGGCGTGGTTTGCAAGATGTATCAGGGAATGATAAAGAAGAATCGTGTCTTGAAATGGCAAGCTACTTAAAGCAGGAACGAGCAGTTGAATCGTTTGTAACTTTATGCAATTCATTCCAATTTCCTTATGGAATTTAAAGTTGGTTCATTTCTTTGAAGGGTTTAAGTACAGCACGATTTGTTATTGCTTTTTTTGCGTCAGAGACAGGGTAAGAGACAGTCTCAGTGACGGCGAAATATTAGAAAGATTTTAATCATGCACGATGCAAGGAAGGAGAGGACATATTATTTTGAAATAAGAAGGAGTAGAAAGAAGATTCATCATTTTGTAAACGTTTGAATAGAAGAGAAATGTTGGAATACAGAAATAACTTTGTGGAAATGAATGCACTCGAAAACATGTCTGCGAAATATAATAAAAATAAAATTGGACGAATTCAGGAGAAGTGATGAAATCAGAGAAATGTCTGGTCAACCACTAGTGACAACTGTTATAAGAAAGAGAAGATGGAGATATGTTGGGCACACCTTGAGGAGAAATGATCAACGAATATCATAGCAGGCAATGAAGTGGGATGCATAGGGTTCAAGAAAGAAAGGACGCCCAGGGAGACCCTGAAATGAACTTTGCCGAGAGAATCCAGAAAAATAGCTCTCAGTTCCATGGAGTATATTGAGCGAGTTACCCATGATAGAGCGGTATGGAGAAATTACTTACAGGCCCTATGTAATATAGAACGGTACGAGAGGAAATACTATTATTATTGTTTGTGGAGATGTGATGATTAAATCAAAAATCGAAATATCACCTTCTTTGTTCCTATCTTTTTTTTGTCGTCATACTGTTACCGGCTGTTGCCCCAGTGGTCATGCTTTTCTGTTTTTGTTTTCTACTGTTCTAATGGCTTGAGTTATTTATGCTTCTTTGACAGGATTCTGCTATGACATCTATCCATATTTTTCGTGATCTTACTCTCGTTTTCTTCATAATGTTCTGTTGTAGAAGTGGAATATTATCAAATTGTAGCGATGTGATGATTAGAGAAAAGTTGGGATATTATCAAATTGTAGCGATGTGATTAGAGGAAAGTTGGGATATCATCAACTTGTAGCGATGTGATGATTAGAGAAAAGTTGGGATATCATCAAATTGTAGCGATGTGATTAGAGGAAAGTTGGGATATCATCAAATTGTAGCGATGTGATGATTAGAGAAAAGTTGGGATATTATCAAATTGTAGCGATGTGATTAGAGGAAAGTTGGGATATCATCAACTTGTAGCGATGTGATGATTAGAGAAAAGTTGGGATATCATCAAATTGTAGCGATGTGATTAGAGGAAAGTTGGGATATCATCAAATTGTAGCGATGTGATTAGAGGAAAGTTGGGATATCATCAAATTGTAGCGATGTGATGATTAGAGAAAAGTTGGGATATCATCAAATTGTAGCGATGTGATTAGAGGAAAGTTGGGATATCATCAAATTGTAGCGATGTGATTAGAGAAAAGTTGGGATATCATCAAATTGTAGCGATGTGATTAGAGGAAAGTTGGGATATCATCAAATTGTAGCGATGTGATGATTAGAGAAAAGTTGGGATATCATCAAATTGTAGCGATGTGATTAGAGGAAAGTTGGGATATCATCAAATTGTAGCGATGTGATGATTAGAGAAAAGTTGGGATATTATCAAATTGTAGCGATGTGATTAGGAAAGTTGATATTATCAAATTGTAGCGATGTGATGATTAAGAAAGTTGAGATATCATGAAATTGTAGCGATGTGATGATTAAGGAAAGTTAAGATATCATCTTTCTTCCTTTTTTTTCGTTCTTTTGTCAAATCTTATTTTGCCTCATCCGTCAGGATAAGAAGAGATTTATAGAACAGGTTTTTGTTTGCGCTTCAGAAATAATGTTTTTCATTTCCTCTCTTATATCTGTGCTCCATTTTTTTGCGCGGACTTTGTATTCACTATATCGGATTAGTATTGCCAACTACAGCGCCACTGTCTGTTGGTAATCTGCTTTTGCGGGCAGAACCATTTAATTTGCTGTTTCTTGATGAAATTTAGGACTGATGTTGTACCCACTTTTTTCCTGATGTCTTCATTTCTCAACCTGTCCCTTGTTACACCAGCATTCTACGTAGACACTTCATCTCTGTCATGACTAGTTTTCTTCTATCGTTTGACTTCAGTGACCAGGTTTGGCACTGGTAACATAATGTAGGGAGAAAGATTGTGTTGTACAATGCTGTTTTAGGGCTCACAGTGACATACTTGCATTTCAAAATTGGTTTATCCAAGTGTGTTCACTTGAAGACATTGAATCTGGTGAAGAATGGATACAACGTCCAACAGCGATCGATATATCTTTTCAGTGTTTATTAGATTTGAAGCAGGAAATCAAAGAAACCGTGAACATGACGCTGGAGGAGAACTTGCTAGAGACAGAGTTTTTCAAGCGGGCTGTGGTGAAAGTGATGTTCTGCAAGAGGCATGCTAAAACATGATCAGAATGGATAGAGAATGCAGACAAGAAAACCCATTGGTCGTGAATGCAAAAATTGTTGATTTATGAAAACTCGTATGTGAACGATATCAGCGACTGCGTATGTTATGTCTGGCGTAAAGAAAGTCAAAATTTCGCCTATTTTTGTATCCTTTGCTTGACAAAGACCTTTAGGTCGAAATGTGACTGTACCTTGTTTTTATACAACTATATTACTTTGTTTTTACGCGTTTCGCACATACTACTTAAACTCATTCCTTACCAACTCTCGCAGGGTGAGCCAATATTGTCTATTAAACTAACCCAACTGCCGCACACTCGTCAATCATTGTTTTATGTAAAATCACTGCTAAACTTACACAAATGCATTCTGATCTAATTTCCAGTTTTTATCTAATTATTTCTACATCGTGATTCCATCGAGAGTTTTGTAAAACATCCTTAATTGAATGACATTTATATAATTTTTCAAACTGCAAAATGTTAAAAAAAAATTAATTCAGCCACATCGTTTTTTGTTCTTCAATTCAATAATGATTATGACAATTATCTATCGTGTTGCTATGGAAACGAAAAGGGGGACGATCTGTACCAATAGCTTCCAGAAATGTTTTGGTTACAAAAATGTGAAATTAGTTTATTATCTCCCCAAATTTGACACAATGAGTTGGTTTCCAACTCTGAAAGACTGTCCAGAAGCTCACCAAGACGTTGAAAACATCCTCTTTTAGGGACACACTTTTCTCGCTGTTGTCAGTGAGTATTTATTAAATTTGTTGAATTGTTGTCACTGCTGAAACTAAATGTCTGATTCTTTCTTGTTTAATCGAATGATGTCTGGCAGAATGGATTAGATCACGGGTTCCCATTCGAGAGACTCGGGTTCAATCCTCGGTAAGGGTAATGGGTTTTGTTCTGCAGGGGCGTACACAAAATTCTAACCTGAAGAGTTTCGTGGCGACTGTACTAGCCATATGGTTATTAAATCTCACAGGTTCATATATCACCTGTCATACATCATCATCATTATCAAGTTGCTTGTCCATTCCGGAACTTGGCTCCCATGACAGCAGTCCTGAAAAAACTCTCTGCTCTGTGCAAGTTGACCGGCGTCAGCAGCAGTCATTCTCAGATCGTCAATGACATCTGCACCATCGTCTTTAGGTCTTCCTCTCATTCTTCTTCCAGGCACTATTCCCTCCAAAATTATCTTCTCCAGACACTCATGTCGTTTGATGTGTCCGAAATATTTAATTTTCCTTGTTTTATGTTCTTTAATAGCCAACTCTCTTTAATATCAAGTTGTTGCAGAACAGAAGCATTTGTTCTTCTCTCTATCCATGATATTCTAAGTACTCTTCTGTAACTTTTGCATTCAAGTCATTAATGATCTTCTCTGCCGCTTTGTTAATGTTCCATGTCTCTCACAACCATATGTTGCCAAAGGAAAAACGCAGGCTCTTAAACACTTGATTTTTGTTCTTATGTTAGACACCGCCCTAAAAAGCGGTATTACAGACTGTTGTAACGACATATGAATCTGATCAGGCTTGTCTCAATCTTGTCAATGAACATTTTATAAGTTTGTTGAGTTGTTGTCAATGCTGAACTAAATGCCTCATTCCTCCTTGTTTAATCGGATTGTGGAGTGTCTGGTCAAATGGAATAGAGGGTGGGCTTCAATTCGAGAGACCAGGGTTCCATCCTTGGTAAAGCGCATTTCTTTTCTTCGTTTGCATCGAAACAAAAATTATAGCCGAAATAGTTTTGCGACGACTGCACTAGCCATCATCATTAGAAAGCATGTCCTGAGACTTCGCCACTCTAACAGTCCTTCGGAATTTCTCTCTCTCATAGGCCAGATATCTCGCATCTGCAATGGTTATTCTCAAACTATTAGCTAGATCCTGAATCCACTAAGTCATTCGGCTACTAGTTTCTACAGGCTTATGCCCCCTGTCATCTCTCTCTCTGTGAGTGTGTGTGTGACTTTTAAACTAAAATTGGGGCATAGGCCCTCAACCAACTCATGCCAAGTCGTCCTATTTCTAGCTATCTTCTGCAGCTCCCTCCAGCTCTTCTTTATATTGTTAATCTCTGCCTCGAAATCCTGTCTCCTTGTATTTCTCCGCCTCCCCTTCTTTCACTGTCCATGCGGGTTCTAGGAAAAGACCCTTCTTGTTATATTCCTCTCAGGTTTTCGCAAAGTGTGTCTTATCCAGCTCCATCGTCTTTTTTTAACCTGTTTGTTCACTGTCTTCTTCTCTCCATAAGTTCCTCATTTCTGACCCTATTATACCATCTTAGTCCCTCCATTCTGCGCAGACACCAGTTGTTGATCCATAAGTTCCTCATTTCTGACCCTATTATACCATCTTAGTCTCTCCATTCTGCGCATACACCAGTTGTTGATCCATAAGTTCCTCATTTCTGACCCTATTATACCATCTTAGTCTCTCCATTCTGCGCATACACCAGTTGTTGAATGTTTGCAATTTATGAGTTATTATTTTAGTAGTTCTCCGTGTTTCTGTACCCATACAGTAGAGTTCCCCTGTCATACACCACATTAAAAAGCGGTATTACGGGCAGTAACGACAGATTATTGGGATCAGCGTCATCTCACTTGTAAAATTATTAACTATTTTCTCTTCAAATTATTTGGTTAAAATTTGTTATATTTCATCACCGTGAGTTTTGTCAGCGGTTGTAGGCGTTCATTGATATTCACCAGAAGAGTATGTCCATCTATCAATTCCATTGATGACTTTTTTTCCGTGACATGAAGTATGGTATTTCAGAATTTCTCGCCACTAACCCATTCGCTCTTCCGAGCTGATATCCCGGCTTGAGACAATATTTTAAGATGACTCAAAGACGGTATGCTCGCTAATCTAGTTCAGCATCATCATCATCAGGTGGCGTGCAGGCTGGCGTAGGCGATCATGGATCTCCACATATCTCTGCCTCTTGTGTTTGCTATCATCTCAGATGTTGACGATCTTCCATGCCATGATGTCCAACTATCCAACAATTTCATCTCTCTGTCTAGCGTACATTGGAATAAAAATAAGTCGCGAACGTAAACAAATAAATACAGAGTGAAAGGATTAACTTCTCTCTCTCTCTCTCTCTCTCTCTTGCGATCACCGCCTAGACCGATGTACCAGATCTCCTCATAAATTCTATTCATGCGGAAATCTGATCCAGTTTCAGTTTCAGTTTGGAATATCTTCATTGCACTCCGGACATATCCATAGGTGCTCCGATCTCCTTCGAAATATCCCCATCAGCGTCCAGCGACTGACCGTACCAGTTCTATTTTGATTGATGAGCCGACTCGTATACCTGTTGTACCGTTCTTTTCTTGCCACACCAATCTTCAAACCCAGTTCTTGCAATCTAGTAGTTGACGTGGATTGGTTTAGATGAAGGTCTTCTCTGCGGTCACGCTCTATGAGGGCGTTCACGATGTCAGCTCTGTCCATTGGCTGGCCGTCTGATATAGCGGCAGAACCAGCCAGCCTGTCTGCTCTCTCATTGCCAACGACACCCATGTGCCCCGGAACAAAGACAAGTGTAATTCTGCAAATTCTTGACGCCTGCAGTGATTCAGTCCATTGCCTGCGCAACGAACCAGCCTCCACCTTTCGGATCATACTCAATGAGTCACTCAGAATGCACGCATGAGTGTAGTTTTATGACTCTAGCCAGAGTAGTGCATTGGTCACCGCCAGTACCTCCATTGTCATGCTGCTTGTTGTCATACTAAATGCACCACTGGCTTCCTTGACCATTATGCCACATGAGCTTGCAGAGAAGGCCCATGCAGACTTTTCGTGACGAACTACCGATCCGTCCGTGTAGATCACAACGTCGTCTGCATTGCAATTTTCATCGATGATGACTTTGACGTCTGCATTCAACGCCGCGGGATTTCCCCCTCTGCAACCTTTGTCAAATTTAATGATGGTTGAAAAAGTGTTCCAGTATATTGGAGGCATCGGTATCCATTCTTCTCCATAGTCAATATTATTGAGCCCGCATACCAGCTGAACAGTATCTGCGGCACGGCCAACCCATTACTTGCCCCGCTTTAACCGATGTCCACCACTGGCGCTGAGCTGTTCATGCAATGGGTGATCCTTTTTGGCACTTATTTTGAGATAGACACGTGCTCTGGCTATCTTGACTCTATACTACATGGTCGGAAAATCCAGGAGAAACCTCATCGCCACACAGGGTGTATCCCTTGTGCAACCGAGGATGATGCGCATAGCTTCGTTCTGTATTCTCTCAAGTCTTTCAATTTGCGTTTTGCTGACAGTGAGGATGGCCATTGCATATTCAATGGTGGAGAGGACCAATGTCTGATACAGAATGACAAGCAGTCGCTGCTCGATGTTAACAGCCGCCATGACTCTCATTGCCGTCAAACCTTTGCGTTCCTTGACAATGACATACTCAACATGTTCCCGGAAACACAGACTGCGGTCAAATGTCACACCCAAAAATTTCATCGATTTATCTACGGGCAAACACTACCGCGAAGTTTCACACTAGGCGTACATGCTCTGATCCATGCAGCCTTAGCATTGGTGTGTTTTACGTCACATCTTCAGCACCATTTGTAGCTCTGGTGCTTATCCATCGGCGATGTGTCCGGTTTCAGCCAGCGTTTACTCGGTTCGCTCTCCGTTTGGAAGTCATCAAATGTGTTTTTACGGTGTGGGGTAGCTAGCCCCACGCCAACCTCCTTAGTCGCCTCTTACGACATGCGTGGCAGGTAACAGTGGTTCTATTCTTTACACTCCAATTTGGACCCCGGTAACCACTCGGGCGACAGAATGAAAGGATTAACTTTGTTTCTTCCAAAATTTAGCAATTAAATTAAAAGTAAAGAACTCTTAGTTAGAACACGTTTATACAGTCTGATTACTATTTTCATATTCTGGCTACAATTTTACCATTCTGGCTACTATTTTCACATACAGGCTACAATTTTAACCATTCTGGCTACTATTTTCACATACAGGCTACAATTTTACCATTCTGGCTACTATTTTCACATACAGGCTACAATTTTACCATTCTGGCTACTATTTTCACATACAGGCTACAATTTTACCATTCTGGCTACTATTTTCACATACAGGCTACAATTTTACCATTCTGGCTACTATTTTAACATACAGGTTACAATTTTACAATTCTGGCTACAATTTTACCATTCTGGATACAATTTTACCATTCTGGCTGACTACTATTTTCACATACAGGCTACAATTTTACCATTCTGGCTACAATTTTACCATTCTGGCTACAATTTTGCCATTCTGGCTACAATTTTACTATTCTGGCTACAATTTTGCCATTCGGGCTACCATTTTCCCATTCGGGCTACTATTTTCACATTCAGGGTACAATTGTTACATTCAGGCTACTTTTTTTCCATATTCAGGCTACTATATTCATATTCAGGCTACAGTTGCAACATTAGGGTTATAATTCAACAAGTTTCCAATATCGTTGTCATTCTTACAAGCTAATCACTTATCTCAGTACTCACGTCCTAGTGCACAGTTGTTGTTTTTGTTCATAAGAAGAAGAAAAGCAAACAAGGAAACACACATTAATTTGTCTTTGTTTTTTTTATTCTTCTTCCAACGCTCCGTATCGATCACTTGTTAAACCACTCTTTGTGATTTGTATGTAATCTGAGCCTAAGAACGATTGTACGTTGTGCCAGTTATGCGTCTACAAGTAGGCTAGCACATCCGATTTCTGCGATGCTTGATATTTACTAGGGTGGCTTCCCTAGGTCCTACATCAGTCGCCTCTTACGATATGTTTTGTAGTTTGCAGTAGTCCTATTCTTTGCGTCCCTTGCGGGCCCCGGCACCACGCGGCCGTTCTTTGTTTTTGAAGGTTGATATCAAGAAATAAATTCGAAATATTTTCCTTTGATTTTCATCATCCCTATACACACACACACACTCTCTCTCTCTCTCTAAATATATATATATATATATATATATACACACATATAGCTTTCTCGATCTTTTGTCCTATCTCTCTATATCTCTATCTCTCTCATTTCTCTCTCTATCTCTCTCTCTCTCTCTCTCTGTCGATATAGCTCTATCACTCTTCCTCTCTCTCTCCTTTTATATATATATATATATATATATATATCACCCTCTCTCTCTATATATATATATATATCACCCTCTCTCTCTCTCTATATATATATATATATATACCCTCTCTCTATATATATATATATATATCATCCTCTCTCTCTCTATATATATATATATATATCACCCTCTCTCTCTCTATATATATATATATCATCCTCTCTCTATATATATATATATATATATCATCACCCTCTCTCTTCCTCTCTCGATATATTTCTTTTCTCGTTCTCTCCTCTCCCTACCCCCTTCTCACTCTCTCTCTCTCCTAAAAATATATATACAAATCTATTTTCTCTCTGCTCTCTCCATCTCTTTACCTATCTCTCTTTTTCTCTCTTTCTCCCTCCATCCTCCGTTCTCTTTCTCCCTCTCTCTCCTTTCTTCCTCTTTTCCATCTCTTTCTTTCCCCCTCACTCTTTTCCCCTTTTTCTCTATCTTTCTCCCTCTTTCTTCCTCTTTTCCGTCTCTCTTTTTCTCTCTTTTCTCTCTTTCCCTCTCTTTCTCTCTCTTCTCTTCTCCATCTCTCTCCTCTTTCTCTCAACAAATCTCAACGACTTTCTCAACACAATTTATTTCACCAACACTGCTCAACCCAGAATTTTAAAAAAACACAATTCCTTTTATCTACAAATTTAAAGCCACGCAAAATGAAATTACAACTAATAATGAAACCAGCAAGAGACAAACTTAACCACATAATTGTCAGGAGGGGAAAACAATATAGACAGGAAACAAACACAAACAGTTAATTGGAATATAGCATCAGATGTGGAACGCAAAAAACAAAATTATCGAAAACAAAAATTCTTTAGAAAATTGCACTGAATCAATAAAGGGAGATTATTACGTTAATAAAGAAAGGGAGATAATGAAATTGTAATTAAAGTAATTTGTAAAAGTCTTTCATCTTGTTGTTCCTGTTACGGGTTTCTAGTTTTATTCTGTCATTTAATTGATAATAAAATGTACTAAGTGGTTAGCTATTAAGTTGTGGTATTTGAAAAATAAGGACATTTATAATGTATATTATATTTTCTAGCATTCAAAGTACGGAGTTTTTAAAGGGTTTTAAAGTCGATGGATTGCCTTCATTGCACCGAGTTTTACTCGATATGGCTCAGTCCCTCTCCGTAGAAATGGCACGCCACCTGCCGAGAGTATTGCGTAAAGCACGAACTCTGTAGCTCCAGCAATAATCCTAGAGTTCTCTTGAAAAAAACTGCAGCAGAAAGACGCGGTTTGGATTCGAACCAACGACTTTAGGCTCACAAGGTAAAGGGCTTAACTATTTAGCCACAGAGAGCCCCAGTATTGAGTTATATATTTGCTTGGTGAGTTTCAGTTAGCGGGTTACGTCCATGGGAATTAATTGGAAACTGGAATCCATTTAGTTGGTAATGATTAATTGATTGATTAATTTTTAGATCATCATCATTGCACTTCGGTGAGTAACCATATGTACTATGATCTATTTTTTACACTGGAAGTCTCAGCGGTAGTGCACGAACTCCATAGCACCGGCGAAGGTTCCCTGATAAAATTTAGAAGACGGTTTAAATATTTTGTAGGAATTTCATATTTTCCATTTTTTTTTCTTTCAAATGAATTTTGCCCGGGCATCGGCTTTCCAACCTGCTCTTCTTGATTTTGAACTGCCAAGGTTTTTTTTTTATGTTCAAAATGAACACGAAAAGAGATAGGGTACTAGAGCTAAGGGAAGACCAAGAAAACAATAGATAGATAATATCAAGACCACACTACATAAACACGGATATAACACAACAAGGGTGACTCATCTAGCCCTAGAACGCAAATTAAAGCTTCCATCCCAACGCTTAACGGCAGAGTGGACATCCAACTCCATTTTCCACCTGGGAATAGACAATAGACAAGAGACAATGAACACGGGATCTAAGTTCATTTTTACCAACCATACACATATATTGTTAAACACAATTATTCCCCAGCCCAGGCTTGTTTGCAAATTACTATTCTAGACGATTCCTATTTCTCCTTTTCAATTTTTTCATTAAATTTAATCTTTCGCTGTTTTATCTTCGTTCAACTTTGATTTTCTGCAATTGTTGGAGAAAAATAAATTAGCGTTTTATAGAATTACATTGTGACAAATACATCAGAGACAATCTGACAAAATTAGGTTTAGAACAATCATTTTAAGACAATCATGCAAGTGGAAGAATTCAAATACTTAGGAAGAATATTCACAAAAGACTAGAGAGATAGAGGCTAGAGTGCAAAAAGAAAATGATGTAACCTACTTGCTAGCCCATTGTTTTTTGTGTTTTTTTTCTCTCGATCCAGAAGCACTTGACTGAAAGCTCTTCAGCTCGGTGTCATGGACATCGTAACCCTTCGGTTCGGTGCCACGAACACCGTAAATCAGCGGAACCTGTGGCTTTTCTGCCAGTCCGCGGAGTTGAACCCGCACTCACAGAGGACTTGTCACCCGTAGTCTAAAGCGCTACGAACACGCTGGGCAGACGGGCGTAGCCCCATTGTCAAGGAACCCAAAAATTTGGCTGACAGCAAAGCAAAAGATGATCAACAGCATTTTCATACCTACTTTGTGTTACCAGAGCCAAACACGCCACAAAAAATAACTACATATGAAATGGGTGCCTGCGAAAAGTTACCAACAACACCAGAAAAGACAAGAGTCACCAGCATCAAAATAAGAAAGAAAGTTGGGACAGAACCTTGATTAAATTACATTGAGAAACAAAGAATGAAGTGGTTTGGCCACTTAATAAGGATGCATCCAAACTCCACAGTAAACGGGTCTTCTATAACAGAACACCAGGAGGAAGGCGAGAGGAAGACCACGAAAAGATGGTTAGATGGCATAGCAGAATCCTGTCAAAGAGAAAAATAACAATCACCCAAGCAAACCAAAACAGCAAGACAAACAAAAAAAGAAAACAATAGGGACACTGGGCAACAACCAGGTAGCAGTGTGACGACACTGGGCAACAACCAGGTAGCAGTGTGACGACAAAAGAAGAAGAAGAAGAAATAACTATTTCTCCAGGCAGTAAAACATGGACATCTTATGTTGCTAGTCTGTTTCATACAAGATATTAAAGAAACCATGAATATGACCATCGACGAAGTGGGTGAACTGGCAGAGACAGAGTGAATTTCAGATGCGCTGTAAAGAGAGCAACGTCCTATAAAGGATACGCATCTTGATGATGTTGCTAGTCCGTTTCAGGCGTTGTTAAATAAAGGTTTTGAGTTGACAAATTATACTTTTAGTTATTCCTTCATTAATCCGGTTTTGCCTCACAACGTCAGGATAAGAAGATATTTCTAGATTAGGCTTTTGTATGCGCTTCATAAATAGTTTTCACTTTGTTATTTCTGTGGTTCGCCTTTTGCGGGAACAGCCTTTTGCTTTGTATCCACTGTATCGGAGTAACATTGCTCTTTGAGGCGCATTGTCTGTTGGTAATCTGCTTATGTGACCGAACCATTTAATTTGTTGTTTCTTGATGAAGTTCAGTACTATGTTAACCCACTTTTTCCTGATGTCTTCATTTCTCAACCGGTCTCTCTTGTTACACCCAGCATTCTGCGTAGACACTTCATCTCTGTCGTAACTAGTTTTCTTCTATAATTTGATGTCAGCATCCAGACTTGACACTTCTTCTTCTGTACACTATGCATACTATGAGCTCAGGAATAGCCATTACGTCTGGTATAGTGCTTCTGACTGATTTTTGTGTGAATGCCTGCTTTTCTTATTATCAGTGTCCGCCACCATACAGACGTGCCTCTCCTACTTCAGAAATTTGGGAGTCTCTGTGGCTAAGAGATTAAGCCCTTGCCTTTTGAGTCGAAGGTCATGGATTTGAATCCTAACCACGCCATTCTGTTCACGAGTGCATTTTCCCAAAGACCCCCAGGATTATTGCCGGAGCTACGGATTTCTTCTTTGTACAACACTCTCTGCAGGTGGCGTGCCATTTCTGCGGCGAGGGACCAAGCCATACGAGATAAAACCTGGAGCAATGAAGTCAATACTTCGGCTTTCAAAGCTTTTATAACCTTCATATGAAACAGTTTATCATTGATAGCATAATATAGGAGAAAGATCTTCTTGGAAAATGCTTTTTTTAGTGTTCATGATGACATGCTTGTATGTCAAAATTACTGCCATTTGATTTGTTCTTTATTGCATTTATATTGAATTTCATTAGTTATTCTTCCGTTTGCTGAAAGAATGCTCTCTAGGTGATTCTCTGAGTATATGTTGTAATTCTATTTGCTGACAAAGCTGCAATCTGTATATGGTATCTGAGCCAAAGTTTGGGTTTAATGAAGGGGCTTTTCTTTTTGTTAAGTGCTCCTACGAGATCTGTCGAGAATGGAAGGTCTTGTGATGGTTTTTCTTGATCTTCAATTGTGATATTTATGTTTTAGTGTTAGAATAAGATGGGGGGTTAAGGCTGGGTTTTGGAGGTTTGTGGGGTCAGGTTTTAGGAAATGGGAAATGGGGGGGGTATTGAGTTATGGTGTATGGTTGGGTGTGGGAGGGAGTGAGGGGGTTAGGAGTGAGGATAAGATGCAAAAGGGTGTGATGGAGTGAGACTTTAGTGTGGGAGGGAGTGATGAAGTAGGGGTTTGGTGTGGGAGTAGGTGAAGGAGTGGGGATTTGGTGTGGGAGTAAGTGAAGGAGTGGGAATGCGATCTGGGAGATAGTGGTCATGTTTCTCTCTCTCTCTTGATCGTTCTTTTTGGCCATTTTGAACATTTTTATTGTGACATATAAACATTCTTATTGTGATATATAAACATTCTTATTGTGATATATAAACAGCCTTTGCCAAGAACGTATTTTACGTCCAAATCTTCAGTATCATTTGGAGCTCTAGTGCTTGTCCTTAAGCGACATGTCCGATTTCAACCAGCGTTTACTGGGTTCGCTCCCCGTCAACCTTTGGCTGTCCCCAGCCTACCTGCAAGACAGCAGGTTGCTATTTTCTTTTAGGGTAGCGACCCTTAGACGACCTACCCTCCCGGGTTGTTGAGCGTCATCTGCCTAGGTTACCTGCCTTGTTTGACTACTTCGTTTGCCTACCGTCCATTTTTGTGTGCGGTTTGCTCCGCTAGACTTTGATTGTCCCCAATCTAATTACAAGGCAGTAGTAAAAGAACACACTAACAACCCGTATCAAATTTTATAAGGAAACGAAGGTGGAAATATTTAGGTCATGTTCTTAGATCAGACGAAAAGAGACTAAATCGACAAGTCCTTATGTGGTAACCAGTTGGGAAAAGAAAACGTGGAAGACCAAAGACCACTCTTCGAAGAACCATCCAACAAGAAAGTAAACTATTGGATGTAAAACCATACAAGATCTCCAACTGCTAGCAAAGAACCGTATCACATGGAGATCTAAAACCTCTGCCCTATGTGCCGCCTTTGGCTCGAAAGGAATAAACTAACTAAGTAAACGGGGCCATGTTTGAACTCACAACCTTCAGAACAAAGGCAAACGTCTCAACCACTTCACCAAAGAGACCAGAGGGTAAACGATAATGTGGAAGATCCAAACGACCTGGAGAAGAAAAAAACAGACCAAGAACTGAAAGAAATGAATCACAGCTTGAACACAATACAGAGGACGGACTGAAAGAAATGAATCACAGCTTGAACACAATACAGAGGACGGAATGAAAGAAATGAATCACAGCTTGAACACAACAAAAACAGAGAACGGACCATAGGGAGAAGAATAGCGTGCATTTTTGTTGTCGTAATCACCAAGGAAATACTACTGAGGATAATAATGAGAAGGATAAGAAGCAGAATTAGACCAGAAATCAATGATGAGCAGTGTGGATTTGTTGAAGGCAAGGGCACTAGCAACGCTATATATATCCTAAGAACACTAATAGAAAGATCAATAGAAGTAAAAGCAGATCTATACTTGTGCTTTATAGACTACACCAAGGCGTTCGACAATGTACACCATCAAGAACTTTCCAAAATGTTAGAGAGCTTAAACATCGACAGCAAAGATCTAAGAATCATTCAGAACATATATTGGCAGCAAACAGCAGCTATAAAAATAGACAAAAAGATTGGAACTTTCCAGAAGATCAAAAAGGTGTTAGACAAGGATGCGTATTATCACCAGACCTGTTCTCACTGAGTATTGTGAAAGCATTTTTAGGTCTATAAAAGATTTTCCTGGAATAGCTGTGGGAGGACATATCATAAATAACATGAGATACGCTGATGATACTGTCTTAATAGCAAGAAATGAAATGGAGCTCCAGAAATTAGTTGATAAGGTTGTGACAGAAAGTAACAACAAAGGACTCAGTTTGAATATTAAGAAGACATAAGTTTTGATCATATCAAAAAAGCAGATTTTGCCAAAATGCACCATCACAGTAAATGGGACTGATCTAAGACAAGTGCAGCAATTTAAATACCTCGGAGTCCTGGTAACATCAGATGGCAGATGCCGTTCAGAAATAAAGAGCAGAATAGGACAAGCGAAAACATTATTCTTGAAAATGAGAAGCATTATCTGCAACAAGTCCTTGTCAATCCCGATCAGAATGCGAGTTATTCAGTGCTACATAGAACCAATACTGACATACGGATGCGAGTCATGGACAATGAACACACAGGTCGAAAAATCTCTGAGGGCCACAGAAATGTGGTTTTATAGAAGAATGATAAGAATCCCATGGACTGCTAAAATGACTAATGTTGAGGTGCTGAATGAGGTCAAGACACAGAGAAAGCTTATCATCAATGTAAGAAAGAGGCAGTCATCTTTTTCGGGCATGTGATGAGGAGGGAGGTTTAGAACACATTGTGACAACCGGTAAAATCGTGGGTAGGCGAGACAGGGGAAGACAGAGAGGGAAAATGTTGGATAGCCTGACTTCATGGCACGGTAGAGCGTCAACATCTGAGTTGATAGCAAACACCAACGACAGAGATTTGTGGAGATCCATGATCGCCTACGCCAGCCGGCACAGCACCTGATGATGATGAATCACCAAGGTTGTAGGCGTCTGTGCTTAGCGGTAGTGATCTCAATCACATCCCAAGAGTACTTGGTTCAAACCACGCGGTGGGCAAGTTGGAAGCAAATTTGTTTCCGGGGATTTTTACAAACATTAAAACTAGACTTAACTGTTCAGAAAGTAATGATAAACTACTGAACGTATAAGTGGTGCCTAGAAAATCAACTACTGTGGTTGGTGCGACGTCCTATAAAAGATATGCTGCCATCGCCAAGGTCGTCACATGCTAGAAAAAGAGAGAGAGAGAGAGTGATAGAGAGAGATAAAGAGAGAGATAAAGCGAGCGAGAGAGAGAGATAGAGACATAGATAAAGAGAGATAGAGCGAGCGAGAGAGAGAGAGAGAGAGATAGAGAGATAGAGATAGAGAGATAGAGAGATAGAGAGATACAGAGAGATACAGAGAGACATAGAGGAGCTACAAAAAGATACAGAGAGACATAGAGAGAGACAGAGAGATACAGACAGAGAGATACACAGAGACAGAGAGATACAGAGAGACAGAGAAACAGAGAGATACAGAGAAACAGAGATATACAAAGAGACAGAGAGATACAAAGAGACAGAGAGATACAGAGAGATACAGAGAGACAGAGAGATACACAGAGACAGAGAGAGACAGAGAGATACAAAGAGACAGAGAGATACAGAGAGACAGAGAGATACAGAGAGACAGAGAGATACAGAGAGACAGAGAGATACAGAGACAGAGATACAGAGAAACAGAGAGATACAAAGAGACAGAGAGATACAGAGAGATACAAAGAGACAGAGAGATACAGAGAGATACAGAGAGACAGAGAGGTACAGAGAGACAGAGAGAGACAGAGAGATACAGAGAAGACAGAGAGATACAGAGAGACAGAGAGATACAGAGAGAGACAGAGAGATACAGAGAGACAGAGAGATACAGAGACAGAGAGATACAGAGAGATACAGAGAGACAGAGAGATACAGAGAGACAGAGAGATACAGAGAGACAGAGAGATACAGAGAGACAGAGAGATACAGAGAACAGAGAGAACAGAGAGACAAAAAGAATACAGAGATACAGAGATACAGAGAGAAACAGAGAGACAAGAAACAGAGAGAAAAAGACAGAGAGATACAGTGAGACAGAGAGACAGAGAGATACAGAGAGATACAGAGAGAGAGAGATAGATAGAGATAGAGAGAGCGAGAGATACAACGAGAGAGAAAAGATATACAGAGAGACAGAGAGATACAGAGATACAGAGAGACAAGAAACATAGAAACAAGAGAAACAGGAGACAAGTGAGACAGAGAGATACAGAGACAGAGAGATAAAGAGAGATAGAGATAGAGAGGCGAGAGATACAACGAGAGAGAGAGAGAATACAGAGAGAGAGTGATAAACAGAGTTAGATAGAGAGAAAGAGAGATAGAGAGAGCGGGAGATACATCGAGAGAGAGATATACAGTAAGAGAGAGAGAGATAGACAGCGATAGATAGAGAGAAAGAGAGATAGAGAGATGAAAAGGACACTAAACGGTTTATATACAAACATTCCTTACTCCTCCTCCTCCCCCCTCCTCATCCTTATCATAATTTCAACAACAAACGTCAACATTCAGAGCTTCTAGGCATTGCTCATGATTGTCTTGTTTCCTCTCAATTATTATCACGCGCTCATAAATGCCCAACGGGGATGATTTTTAAAATAGTTTTTCAGGAACTTTCCAAGCAAAATTCCAATAACAACATGGAATAATATTCTTAGAACTAATCAAGAAAGACAACACAAAGACATAATGACAGAATTAGTTGTTTGAAACTTGTTTTTGGTTTTAAGTTTATTTTTGTTATTCTTTGCTGTATGCGTCGTCAATTGGTATAATTCAAGGACAAGTGAATTCGATTTGCGCGTGAGTTAGCGGGGTTCTGTTCCTGGTAGCGGTGTAGTTGTCCCAGTTCGAGCTATGGTGCTGGTGTTTCTTGTATGCAGTTCAGTTATTGTTCATTTGATCAGGTACTGGTGTTTCTTGTATGCAGTTATTGTTCATTTGATCAGGTACTGGTGTTTCTTGTATGTAGTCCCTGTACATTTGGGCGCAGGTTTTTTACTGTATATAACTAGGGCGTACTTAGACGTCAGTACTTTGGATATAACAATGCGCACTTGAGCGTTAGTAGTTCTTATGTAATCAGGAGAATCTAAAGCGTCCAATGCTTTTGCATGTAACATCGCCGCATTTGGGTGCAGGCACTTTTTTGCATGTAACCATGCCGCCCTTGGGCACAAGTTATTCTTGCAAGTAACCATGTCGCACTTGGGCGCAAGTTCTTCTTGCAAGTAACCATGTCGCAATTGGGCGCCATCATTTCTTGTATACAATTAGGTAATTCGTCAATGCTTCTGTATTTAAGCATCACACTAGCACCATACTTTGTATTTAAGCAGGTCACACTAAGGCACCATACTTCTTGTATTTAAGCAGGTCACACTAAGGCGCCCCTAATTCTTGTATATAACTAAGTCGCACTAAACCAGCCTCCTTCTTGTAGTTAACCACCACGCGTCTTGACTCACTAAGTGACAGTAAATATTTAGTGGACTTTACCTTAATTTAATAGTTACTTGATTAATTGATTGATTGATTCATTGATTGATTGATTGAATCATTGATTGATTGATTGATTCCTTGATTTATTGATTTATTTCTTAAAATATGTTACTAATTAATCATTACGAATTAGATTAGTAAGGCAGAAGTAGTATTGAATATTCAACAGAAATTTGCTTTCTATTTCTTTAACAGATGATGATGTTAACTGGCAAGTGCTGACTATAGTAATGATCAACGCTTATACAAATACAACCAGTCATGATCAACGCTTATACGAATACAACCAGTCATGATCAACGCACTATCAATGATGGCTACATGAGCTATATGAAACATTTGAACTCAGTCAACGAGTCCATACAGAGAATCATAAAGGAAAAACTATAGTAGTATAGGCCAGAACGAGGACGCGGCGAGGTTCTTCTGCTGATTTGTGATACATTAACGTTACATGTTCACGTCCACGAGAATCAATCATCACAATAAATGTGATCGATTGTGTCCTTAGGACTTGTGATTTCTACACAATATGAGTTTGTAAACCTTCATACTAACAATTGGAGACATCAATAAATTACATGTAATCTGATTACAAATTAAACCATCACATTAAAAAACTGGAGAGTGAAAGAACAACATATGGACAGAACTGCAAACATCAAACTAAAATATTGAAAATTGAAACAGCAACCTCTGGACAAAGTTGTCAAAATTATACTAAACGCTAGTAATTTTAAAGAAATTTTCAAATAAACATTTTTAAAGAAATTTAAAGAAACCTGGACAAGGCATAAAACTTCATTCTAAAACTAGAAATTGAAAGAGTAATATCTGGGCAAATTTGTAAGCTGTATACTAAACTCTTGAAGTTTGGAAGAACTAAATCTGGACAAGGCTAAAAACTAGCAAGAAGAGCAAAATCTGGACAAAGATGAACACAAATTAAAATCTTGAAACTCAAAGACGAACTTCTGGACGTACTCAATAGTTGATCTTACGAACAAGAAATAAGTTTTACAAATCTAATGAAAAATATATACAAAAATATCTGTCTTCTGTCAAGCTATTCCAAATGTGGACATGATATTCTGAGCACACAATCGTTCATGAATATTTGAAGAAATAATTTATGTTTAAATATTGTTCACTGTGTTCTTAGATACATCGAAGGTGTTCATTTTTTCCAATTTTCGTGGCAGAGTTTTAGTAACAAAAATGAAACCTGCAACAATTCCAAAGGACATTTTCACAAATTTGCTTGCTATACTTGCAACTTTAATAACAGTTGCAAATTGTCAATCATTTGATTTATCTTACAGTATATACGAAGAGCTTCCAGTGAATAGTGTTGTAGGTAATATCGGCAAAGATTCTAATATATTCCAACTTCTTAGTGCTGAAGATTTTGCCTCGTTGCGTTTTCGGATTCTTCTGTATCCTGATACCCACACGAATTATTTCACTGTTGTCAATACTACGGGTGTTCTGAAGACCGCAGCGCCAATAGACAGAGAGTTCATCTGTTTTTATGAAACCACATGCAAACTGAATCTACACGTTGCTGCGCAGACGGAGTCAGGACAGCAGTTTTACACTTTCAAAGTGACAGTCTTTATTGAAGATATCAATGATAATTCTCCAACCTTCAGTATGACAACCATGATTGTTAAGATCGACGAGGACGCTGCTTTGTCCACAACGATTCAAGTTATGTCGGCAACGGACCGCGATATTTTGAACAACACTCTACAGAAATATAACTTGATTACACCCAGTGACACTTTTGGGTTAAAGGTTACTCGTAACCTTGACGACAGTTTAACCCCGCAGCTTTTTGTTAAAACATTGATGGATCGTGAGCGCCAGGCGTTCTACTTACTTAAGATAATGGCCTTGGATGGAGGAACACCTGCCCGTTCAGGTGAGCTAGCAATCAATGTTACTCTCAACGATGTCAACGACAATGCGCCAAAGTTTTCTAGGAGAATCTATGACGAATCTGTCGCAGAAATCTCTCCAATCGGGCACAGGGTTATGACGCTGTCAGCAACAGATGATGACATTGGGAATAATGGACGAGTCATGTAAGTTTTTTCCACTTTATATTGTTCACAATTTGATAATTAAGTTTCGCTAAGTACGTGGTGTTAACCCTTTAGCTGCTAAGGGCGTGTATAGACATTTTCCCCATTTACTGCTAAAGACGCTTTAACACGTCTGTTATTATCTCTCCTCTGTGGGCTAAGACGTGTTAACACGTTATACATTTCTACTGTCACTGCTATAGGAGTGTTAGGATGGGGTTTCTTGACTAATGCGCATTGTTGGGTTGTTGCAGAGCGAAGTGGAGCGTACAGGACAACTACTTCCAGTATGAGAATGGAGGTTGAGACCCTTACTGCTGTTCTCGATCGGCTCTCTTAGAGTTCATTTACTGGGGCAGTTGTTGTATCTCTTAGTCGATTCTTTACAAGATCAAAAATGGCAGGGTTCGGTATGAGTGTATGTCGTCTATAGAAGTTTCTAACCTCCAGCGGCTTACGTGGATTTACTGTCCTGGGCAGGCTGCTGTTTACGGTACTGAGAGAGCGGACAGGCTTGCATCAGCAGCATCGATTGTTAGGGAGCTGAAGATGGATAAGAGGGATATTCTTCAGTCTCTTCGCGACTGTCTGTTGGATGAGGACACAAAAATAAATATTTAATCGATCCAACGTGTTCAGCAGTTTGGAGTTACCCATTGAACAAGTAGAACTGGATGCCTGGGGACAGAGTGAGAATTGTGTTTAATCATCGAGCCAGCCCGTCTGCCCAGCGTGTTCGTAGCGCGTTGTACTACGGGTGACTATCCCTCTGTGTGTGCGGGTTCAATTCCGCGGGATGGCAGAAAAAGCCACAGATTCTTCAGATTTACGGTGTTCGTGGCACCGAACCGAATGGTTACGATGTCCATGGCACCGATCCGAAGAGCTGAAAAGCTCAAGTGCTTCTGGATCGGAAAAAAAATCATCGAGCCACGGGAACCATCAGTATGCATTCCCTTCGATATCTCTTGGGGGAAACTGAGCACCTATTGATCTGCCTGGAGTGCAATGACGTCAGTTTAATAACCAATAAGCAATAAGCACGCTCAATGCATCACTATAAGCTTGTGTTATAACTAGCCCTCGTTTGTTCATACTCATTTATCTGATCTCTGTAACGTAGAGGCTATGTGCTTGCCTCTCGTTCTAATAGTACACGGTTCGCTACCTCGTGAAACCATCGATATATTTTTCCAGAGATCCTAATCTCAATCTAGGTGACATCGAGTTCCTAGTCCAATCGGAGACGGATAATAAAACGTAGGTCCCGTATTGAAGTTAATCACGTAAAAGAACCCTCGCAGTACAAAATCGAAAAGAACATGCTGGAAAGCGCTGCCGGGCAAAATTCATTAGAAAGATTAAACAATTAAATTCCTTCACAATTTTTTACAATCTTCAAAATTATATCATGGACCCTTGTCGGTGCTACGGACTCCGTGCTCTACTGTGGAGATCTTCTTGTGTAAGAAAGAGATAGAAACACACATGGTTACTCATCGAAGTGCAACGATGACGGTTCTATCAACCAACAAATCAGTATAGACCAACAAACACAATATAAGGATGAACACCCTGCAGCAAAAACATATTGAAAAGTATTATATACAACAAATCATTGCTCAGTATAGTCAGAATGAGAGTTGCTACACAGGGCCAATACTAACATATGGAAGCGAACCATGGACAATAAATAAACAGCGAAATCTCTGGCAGCCACGAAGATCTGGTTTTAAAGGAGAACGTCGCCCGTCTGCCCAACGTGTTCGTAGCGCGTTGGACTACGGGTGACTATCCCTCTGTGTGTGCGGGTTCAATTCCGCGGGATGACAGAAAAAGCCACAGATTCCCCAGATTTACGGTGTTCGTGGCACCGAACCGAATGGTTACGATGTCCATAGCACCGAGCCGAAGAGCTGAAAAGCTCAAGTGCTTCTGGATCGGGAAAAAGAAAAGAAGAACGTGATGAAACATGTTAAAAAGTTCAATAGTTGGATCACATAAGCAGATTACCAACAGACAGAGCACATCAAAATGCAATAGCTGGATCACATAAGCAGATTACCAACAGACAGATCACATCAAAATGCAATAGTTGGATCACATAAGCAGATTACCAACAGACAGAGCACATCAAAATGCAATAGTTGGATCACATAAGCAGATTACCAACAGACAGAGCACATCAAAATGCAATAGTTGGATCACATAAGCAGATTACCAACAGACAGAGCACATCAAAATGCAATAGCTGGATCACATAAGCAGATTACCAACAGACAGAGCACATCAAAATGCAATAGCTGGATCACATAAGCAGATTACCAACAGACAGATCACATCAAAATGCAATAGTTGGATCACATAAGCAGATTACCAACAGACAGAGCACATCAAAATGCAATAGTTGGATCACATAAGCAGATTACCAACAGACAGAGCACATCAAAATGCAATAGTTGGATCACATAAGCAGATTACCAACAGACAGAGCACATCAAAATGCAATAGTTGGATCACATAAGCAGATTACCAACAGACAGAGCACATCAAAATGCAATAGTTGGATCACATAAGCAGATTACCAACAGACAGAGCACATCAAAATGCAATGTTGCTCCGAAACAATGGATACAAAGCAAAAGGCCGGCCACGTAAAAGATGGACCTCAGAGATAACAGAGGCGACGAAAGACATTGTTTGTTTATGAAGCGCGCAAAAAGCTTTTATCTCTTATGGCACCGATTGACTAGCCCTGAAATATAGGGGCACTAATGAAACCTTCTTACACCGACGTTTGCGAGGCAAAATAAGATTGGAGAAAAAACAAAGAAAAGCTATGAAACATATCATCATCATCAAATAGTTTGTCTTGAGCAGAACGTTGCCACTCCAACAGTCCTCCGGAATTTAACTCTCTCATAATTCAGATGTCCTGCCTCTCTGCAGTCGTCATGTTCAACACATCAGTTACATCCTGAATACATCTTCTCCGTTGCCTTCCTCTTTTCCTTTTTGTTGGTATGCCTACTTCCATGATGGTCTTCTCCAGCCCTTCATGTCTTTTTATATGTCCAAAATATCTCAATTTTCTCTTTCCTATTTGTAGCATCAGCCAGTTTTCTTTGATTTTGAGTTATTTCTGCATATATCTATTTGTTCTCTTCTCTGTCCAAGATATACGGACTCTTCTGTAACACTTATATTCAAAAGCACATGTAGTTTCCATGTTTTTCCACTGCTTTATTAAATGTCTATGCTTCACACCCATACATTATGAAACATATATACTGCTAAAATAATTAATCTTGTTCTGGGGAAAAAGGATGAAGCGGGAGAAAACTTACTATCGATATAAGAAAGAGGCAGTAATGATTGTTCGGGTATTTGATGAGAAAAGGGGGCTTAGAACACATTGTGACAACCGGAAAACTCAATGAAAGGCGAGACAGAGAAAGACAAACAGCAACATTTTCCTGACAGTTTTGCTTCATGACACGAAAGAGTGTCAACAGCTGAACTGATAGTCAGCACCAACGACATGTTTGTAGAGATTCTCTCTCTCTCTGTCGATCCCCGCCTAGACCGATGAACCAAATTTAATCATGAATTGTACCGTTGTTTTTAGGGACTACGTCTCTCCGTACAGCTTCTCGCGAAGCTCTGTGTTAACCGGCCAGGTTTCGCTTCTCGGACCTGCTAACAACTGGCAGTCTTGCAGTATGTGCTCTGCCGTCATGTCCGCCTTTTCACAACAGGCTAATTGTGCCAATTTTGAATTTGTTGAACATGTGGTAGAGATTCATGATCGTCTACGCCAGCCGGTGTCATATATGATGATAATGGAGGTAAAAACCAGTAGACTTTTCGTTTCTCTAATCATGTTTAGCTCTCACAGCGTCAGGATATTGAGAGATTTTCTCTAATCATGTTTAGCTCTCACAGCGTCAGGATATTGAGAGATTTGTAGAACTGGCTTTTGTGTTATTATCATCAAACAGTTTGTCCTGAGTAGAAATTTGCCGCCTTAACGGTCTTTCTGAATTTATCTCTCTCGTAAGCCAGATGGCCTGCCTCCTCAGCCGTCATGTTCAAACCATCAGTCTATTGTCTATTCCCAGGTGGAAGATGTAGTTGGCTGTCCACTCTTGCCGTTAAGCGTAGGGATCGGAGCTTTAATTTGCGTTCTAGGGCTAGATGAGTCACCCTTGTTGTGTTGTATCCGTGTTTATGTAGTGTGGTCTTGATATTGTATATCTATCTTTTTCTTGATCTTCCCTTAGCTATAGTACTCGATCTCTTTTTATTGTATGCTGTTATTGGTGGTTGGTTGTATTTCATTCTCATTAAATGTCCAAACCACTGCATTTGTTGTCTTTCAATGTATTCGGTGCATGAAGTTATGCTCACTCTGCTTCTGATGTCCTCATTTCGTAGTCTATCTTTACTGGTGACTCCCACTGCCTTCCTCAAGCATTTCATTTCACACGTGGTGAGCTTTCTGTGATGTGTTGCTGTAAGAGGCCAAGTTTGGCACTGGTAACAAAGTGTTGGTAGGACAATACTTTTTATCATCTGTCTTTTCACTTCCATCGTGATCTTTGGGTGTTGTAGTAATGGTGCCAGCTGGTAGGTCACTGCATTTGCTTTTGACACCTTGTCTCTATTTCTCTATCTAGTTTTCCGTACTCTGTTATAACCATCAGTTATGTCCTGAATCCATCTTCTCTGTGGTCTTCCTCTTCTTCTCTTTGCCGGGATGCCTCCTTCCATGATTGTCTTCTCCAGAAATATGTCTTTTTATATTTCCAAAATACTTCAATTTCCTCTTTCTTATTTGTAACATCAGCCAGTTTTCTTTGATTTTGAGTTCTTTCTGGATAGATCTATTTGTTCTCTTCTCTGTCCATGATATACGGAGGACTCTTCTGTAACACTTATATTCAAAAGCAGATTTATATTCCATATTACTGTTAATATTTTCTAGGCATTATCTTGGAGGGTAGTCTGCCATTGCTTTCCTTCCTGACAGTGATCATACTGGTCCATGACCGTAGCCATTGTCTCTATTACAGAGATACTCTGTCTACCGTCGTGAGTTTTGAGACCATGACCACTGACACTCTGTTGGCTGCTCCCACAATCATTTACCACCTGCTTCTTTGTGCGCTAAATAGGGTGTTTTACCTCATCTGTTATTTTTGATGTCCACCTTTTTCGTGGACGGCCTCTTGCTGTGTTTCCACTGTATCGAAGTAGCATATCTCTTTGAGGCGCACTAACATTATCTAGAGCCGAAGGATTTACTTCATTGCACCGGGCTGTACCCCATATTGCATGGTTCTTCTCCGCAAGAATGGCACCCATCTGCCAAGAGTATTGCATGGTTCTTCTCCGCAAGAATGGCACCCATCTGCCAAGAGTATTGCATGGTTCTTCTCCGCAAGAATGGCACCCATCTGCCAAGAGTATTGCATGGTTCTTCTCCGCAAGAATGGCACACATCTGCCAAAAGTATTGCATGGTTCTTCTCCGCAAGAATGGCACCCATCTGCCAAGAGTATTGCATGGTTCTTCTCCGCAAGAATGGCACCCATCTGCCAAAAGTATTGCAGAAGGCACGAACTTCGTAGCTCCGGCAACAACCCTGGGGATCTCTGGAAAAAATGCACTTGTGAACAGAACTGCACGGTCCGGTTTCGAACCTACGGCCCTAGAAACGCTAGACAACTCACACTGTCTGTTGGTAATCTGCTTATGTGACACACTGTCTGTTGGTAATCTGCTTATGTGACACACTGTCTGTTGGTAATCTGCTTATGTGACACACTATCTGTTGGTAATCTGCTTATGTGACACACTATCTGTTGGTAATCTGCTTATGTGACACACTGTCTGTTGGTAATCTGCTTATGTGACACACTATCTGTTGGTAATCTGCTTATGTGGCCGAAACATTTAATTTGTAGTTTTTTAATGAAGTTCAGTATTGATGTTGTTCCACCTTTTTTCTTGATGTTTTCATTTCTCAACGTAGAGTATACTTACTTTTACAATTTCAGAGGCGGATCTACCTTTATTATGTCTCTTCCCCCCTAGGCTGTTCTTCGCATTACGTATCCTCTCACTGTCGCACTTAAATATACTTTCATCACTGGTCTGGTCTAGTCGATCCTACCTTGCGGCACACTCCGTTTATGAGCGATCTACTTAGCAATTGTGTCTAGTTATATTACGTCCGTCTGATGGCCATATTGCCTAGGGAGATATTGCAATGCTGCATTTACTGGGTTGATGAATTACTCAGATTTATATACTTATTGAAGATCGGACTAGAAGGAATGAAAAGAAGATGGAGAGACACAGGAATGGTAGAGTTAGACAGTGATATAAGTTTATTGAAGACAAAACTAGAAGGAAGGAATTGAAGATGGGGAGACACAGGAATGATAGAGTGAGATAGTGATATAAGTTTATTGAAGACAAAACTAGAAGGAATGAATTGAAGATGGGGAGACACAGGAATGATAGAGTGAGATAGTGATATAAGTTTACTGAAGACAAAACTAGAAGGAAGGAATTGAAGATGGAGAGACACAGGAATCAGAGTTAGACAGGGATTTCTTCTTCTTCGAATTATCCATATCGACCACCTGTTAACCAGTATTTGTGATTTATATGTGATCCGAGCCTAATAGCAATTGTTCGTTGTGCCAGTTATGCGCCTACAAGTAGGCAATCACATCCGATTTCTGCGATGAATTTATTTACTAGTATAGTCTCTCTAGGCCCTTACCTCAGTTGCCACGTACGACATGCCTTGTAGGTCGGGCTGTCTTTGCTTCTCTTGCGAGCCCTAGCAACATACGGGCGAGACAGTGATATCAGTTTACTAAAGGTCGGACAAGAAGGAAGGATTTGGCCCGTCTGCCCAGCGTGTTCGTAGCGCGTTGGACTACGGGTGACTATCCCTCTGTGTGTGCGGGTTCAATTCCGCGGGATGGCAGAAAAAGCCACAGATTCCCAAAATTTACGGTGTTTGTGGCACCGAACCGAAGGGTTACGATGTCCATGGCACCGAGCCGAAGAGCTGAAAAGCTCAAATGCTTCTGGATCGGGAAAAAAAGGAAGGATTTGAAGATGGAGGTACACACAAATGGTAGAGTTAGATAGGGATCTAAGTTTAATGAAGGTCAGACTTGAAGGAAGACTTTGAAGGTAGAATTAAAGCACTACAATGGGACATAACTCTACAAAGACCAGACTAAAAAGAAGGAGGCGAAGGAAGAGTGACAACATGGGTGATAGCACTACAAATAGAAGTAGACCATGAATAGATTAACATACAACAGCAAGTCAGAACGTATCAGTTTAGTGAGTGACAGCCTGTAGTTAAGATACATTTCAGTTGACCTTCAAATAGTAGACGTCAAACTTAATCCTGAATTCCACGGGGATCAGACATAACTAAATACAACAACTTCAGTTCAGTGTTTCTTGACGCATGTCCACGTCTGCTCGTGCAGCGAGAAATCCTTGACATAATAATGACACCACTTGTCTCCCCAAGCCTGGATTCAAATTCTGTTTCCGCTGCTTGGCCGTCTAACTGTCGTTAGCCTTAGGGAACAAAAACCCGAAATTTAAATCAAATTGGAAATCTGACACAGAAAGTTGCCCCCTGTTGAAGCAAACACGGACTGACTGGTTACCCGAGGCTGACGTTAATAACGACCAGAACCGACATAAACCGAAAGAAAAATGAGCATGGGCGAATGTTGGAATGGCATTATCGTGTTCCAGAACGTGATCTGTTGATGAGCACACGCAGAGATATGAACGTTTTACTTCCTACACCGCCCTAGTACTATCTTTAACTGTCGATACTTCCTGTAGTACCGCTTCTTAGGGCGGTGTAGGACAGGTGGGACGAGAGTTGGATGAATTTAATGGCTGCATGGCTAGTGCAGTCGCTGCGAAGCTGTTCAGTTTAGGATTTATAATTTATGCCCACAACAGAAAAAAAATCTTTGGCCTTATCGTGAATTGAACACAAGCCTCCTGCATGTGAGCCACGCTCTAATCTCTTCGGCCACACGCTTCTCAATCAATTACCTCAGTACTTCTTCATAAAACATGGAAGGCGGGAGGGGAGAGAGGGGGAGCACTACATCACAAAGTGACAGTAAATATTTCGTCTCTAAATTTCGTGTTTGTTTCGTTTCCCCGCTATGAATTTAGGTCTAGTCTTGGTGCCTAATATGTCACCTCTAACTAATTTTTGCGTGAAGGCTAGCTTTCCTTATCATCGGTGTCCCTTGCCATTCAAGCGAGATTTACCCTGACTTCTGAGGTACTTGTAATTTATATCGCTGCCTCGTGGAGCCCTCTGGATATTTTCCAGAGATCCCTGATCTCAGTGTAGGTGAGATTGAGTTCCTAGTCCTATTGGGGACGGATGATAAAATGTAGGTACCGTGTTCAATTTGAGAATGTAGAAGAACCCTCAGTTTTGAATATCTTGGTTCACTGCTAACAACAGATGGAAATGGATGAAGGAAATTAAAAGAAGAACAAACATGGCTTTACAAAATTAAGCAACTAAAAACAGTATGGAACGGAACTGATAAGAAAACAAAGATCAGAATACTAAGGGCATGCATATTCCCAGTGGCAACGTATGGGTGTGAAGCATGGACATTTAACAAGGCAGTAGACAAACATATATGTACTTTTGAATATAAGTGTTACAGAAGAGATCTTTGTATATCTTGGCCAGAGAAGAGAACAAATAGATCTATCCAGAAAGAACTCAAAATCAAAGAAACTGGCTGATGCTACAAATAAGAAAGAGAAATAGAATATTTTGTATATATAAAAAGACAGGAAGGACTGGAGAGACCATCATGGAAGGACGCATACTGACAAAGAGAAGAAAAGGAAGACCACGAAGAAGATGGATTCAGGATGTAACTGATGGTTTGAACATGACGGCTGCAGAGGCAGGACATCTGGCCTATGAGAGAGAGAGAGAAAATCCAGAGGACGGGGTGGCAAAGTTCCGCTCAGGACAAGCTATTTGATGATGAGGATGATGAGAAGAACCCTTGGCAGTTCAATATTGAAAAGAGCAGGCTGGAAACCAACAGCCAGTGAAAAATTCATTAAAACAAATTTTAAAAATAACATACCTACAAAAATATCTTCACCATCTTCAAAATTGTATCGGTGACCCTCGCCGGTGCTGCGGAGTTTGTGCACTTCGCTGAGATCTTCCTGTGTCGGAAAGAGATCGGAGAATACATCGTTACCGAAGAGGAATGATGTTTGTCCTATCAATCAATCACTTAAACGATCAATTAATCACTCGATCACTCAAGAAATGGACGCCAAATAGGCAGTTTAAAAAGTTGAACATATGACTCGGTCCAGATTCGAAGCCCCAACCTTCAGAACAACCAATAAACGTATTAACCACTTCACCATAAAGACCACTACTTAAGAAATGAACGCCAAATATGTAGTTTGAAAAGCTAAACATGTGACTCGGTCAGGATTCGAACTCCCAACCTTCAGAACGGCAGACAGGCGTATTAACCACTTCACCATAAAGACCACCACTTAAGAAATGAACGCCAAATAGCCAGTCAGAGAGAACTAAAATGGGCGAGACAGATTTATTGTTTCAAATTTATTGCAACCTGCTTTTAAGACAGAAACTGTTCTTAATCTGATCTGAAGGTATCGTAGAAGTAATCGAAAACATTCGAATAATGTATGTATCGATACCGCCCCGTTTTCTTAAGAGTGCTGCAGGAGATGTGCGCTGGCAAATTAGGAACACAAAAATGAGCAAAAATTAGGCGAGCAAATGACAACCCTGTTACAGGAGATCAGGATGCCCGTCGAATCTCTGAGAAAATAACTCTAGGTTAGGGAACCTGATTTAGGAACATCGATTTGTAGAAGGCAGCAAAATGACCAAAATACAGGCCACTATTACACGTCTGTGTCACTTGCCATAACATATTAAGTTGTGTCTTTACATCAGTGTGGTGATGAGGCCCACAAGGGAAGCAAAGAATAGTACCACTGCGGCCTACAAGGCATGTCGTAAGAGGCGACTGAGGTAGGGACCTAGGGAAGCTACCTAGTAAATAAAAAGCGTTGCAGAAATCGGATGTGCTGGCCTATTTGTAGGCGCATAACTGGCACAACGTACAATCGCTCTTAGGCTCAGATCACATAAAAAAATCACACAGAAGTGGTTAACAAGTGATCGATATGGAGCGTTCGAAGGAGAAGAAGATATTTTGTGTTTACGCCACTGTGGTGCCGGGGCCCACGATGGAAGCAAGGAATAGTACCACTGCGACCTACAAGACATGTCGTTAGAGGCGACTAAGGTAGGGACCTAGAGAAGCATCCCTAGTAAATAAAATGCGTCGCAGAAATCTGTGGTGCTTGCCTACTTGTACTCGATTCACTACATTTCTCCTATGTTTCTTACTACTTTCTCTTCTCATGCTCTATATTCTATGTGTACATGTTCAATGTATATAAGTTATACAAATATTTGATTCTTATTGTTTATCTTTTTTTTTCCATTTCTAGTTTTTTTTCATTTATTTCGTTATTCGTTTTTAGTCACAGATTTTCTTTTTTATTCACTTTAGTTGAAACTTGTGAATAATTCAGAGACTAAGGAGACCTGGAGACTTTTAGTCACAGATTCTCCATTCATGGAGTTTTCATTTGGATTTCGGTTATTCGTAAGTACAGAATTTCTTTTTCCAATTCTAGTTTTTGCATTTATTTCGTTATTCGTTTTTAGTCACAGATTTTCTTTTTTCCACTTCTAGTTTTTTTTCATTTATTTCGTTATTCGTTTTTAGTCACAGATTTTCTTTTTTCCACTTCTAGTTTTTTTTCATTTATTTCGTTATTCGTTTTTAGTCACAGATTTTCTTTTTTCCACTTCTAGTTTTTGCATTTATTTCGTTATTCGTTTTTAGTCACAGGTTTTCTTTTTGAAAAGAAGATGGAGATATGTTGGACACACTTTGAGAAGAAAGGATCAAAGAATACCAAAGCAGGCATTGAAGTGGAATGCAATGGGTTCAAGAAAGAGAGCTAAGGAGACCCTGAGAAGAACTTTGCTGAGAGAAGCAAGAAGTAGCGGTCTCAATTCCATGGAAGAAATTAAGCGAGTTGCCCAGGATAGAGCGGTATGGAGAAATTACTTTCAGGCCTATGTAACGTACAACGGTACGAGAAAAATTATATATATATAATTCGTCAACAATAATAACCTGGCAACATATTTCAATACTGATATGGTTACAATACAACATTAACGCTACAATACAACATTAACGCTACAATACAGTAATAATCGTTACAATACAACATTAACGTTACAATACAACATTAACGTTACAATACAACATTAACGTTACAATACAACATTAACGTTACAATACAGTAATAATCGTTACAATACAACATTAACGCTACAATACAGTAATAATCGTTACAATACAACATTAACGTTACAATACAACATTAACGTTACAATACAACATTAACGTTACAATACAGTAATAAACGTTACAATACAACATTGACGCTACAATACAACATTAACGTTACAATACAACATTAACGTTACAATACAACATTAACATTACAATACAACATTAACGTTACAATACAACATTAACGTTACAATACAACATTAACGTTACAATACAGTAATAATCGTTACAATACAACATTAACGCTACAATACAGTAATAAACATTACAATACAACATTAACGTTACAATACAACATTAACATTACAATACAACATTAACGTTACAATACAACATTAACGCTACAATACAACATTAACGTCACAATACAACATTAACGTTACAATACAACATTAACGTTACAATACAACATTAACATTACAATACAACATTAACGTTACAATACAACATTAACGCTACAATACAACATTAACGTTACAATACAACATTAACGTTACAATACAACATTAACGTTACAATACAACATTAACGTTACAATACAACATTAACATTACAATACAACATTAACGTTACAATACAACATTAACGCTACAATACAACATTAACGTTACAATACAACATTAACGTTACAATACAACATTAACGTTACAATACAACATTAACGCTACAATACAGTAATAAACGTTACAATACAACATTAACGTTACAATACAACATTAACATTACAATACAACATTAACGTTACAATACAGACATTAACTTACAATACAACATTAACGTTACAATACAACATTAACGCTACAATACAACATTAACGTTACAATACAACATTAACGTTACAATACAACATTAACGTTACAATACAACATTAACGTTACAATACAACATTAACGTTACAATACAACATTAACGTTACAATACAACATTAACGCTACAATACAGTAATAAACGTTACAATACAACATTAACGTTACAATACAACATTAACATTACAATACAACATTAACGTTACAATACAACATTAACGCTACAATACACATAACGTTAATGCAACATTAACGTTACAGTACAACATTAACGCTACAATACAACATTAACGTTACAATACAACATTAACGTTACAATACGTAAAAATTACAATACAAGATTAACGCTACAATACAACATTAACATTACAATACAACATTAACATTACAATACAACATTAACATATCGTAATAAACGTTACAATACAACATTAACGATACAATACAATATTAACATTACAATACAACATTAACATACAATACAAATTAACATTACAATACAGTAATAAACGTTACAATACAACATTAACGTTACAATACTGTAATAAACATTATATAAACCAATATTCCTATCTTAAACATTTCTTCTTACCTCATTAGCCTCCATCACAACACAGAACAGCATCATTAAGTTATTTGAGAATCTTAACCAGGTCGATTAAAAGCCTTGGAACATGGCTGACAAGCATTAGATGAGAGAGGCACTTATGAATAAATAAATAAAAAAAAATAATGGTTAAGGCAAAATAAGGCTTCAGAAAAACCAAGGACATTGGAATAAAAATGGAGAAGTTTTTAAAGAAAGAACGAAAGTTAGTTTCATAAAAGGAAAACAACAGTTTCGGTAAACGTGGAAGATAGTTTCAGAAATCAAGGACAATTGTTTTATACAACGAGGGACATTCAAATCAATAATTTATCTTTTATCTTTTTTCTAATCCTGTTTTGCATCACAGCGTCAGGATAAGAAGGGATTTATACGAGAACGGGTTTTTGTGTGGGCTTCATAAGCAATGTTTTTCGTTCTCTCTGGTGAGGATTTAAATCAGGAACTGACACAAAGAAGCCTTGTCAAAAGAATAAGAATCAGACAAGCAAAGTTCTTCGGACTTATAATGTGAAGTGAAGGTTTAGAACATTTGATGATAACATGTAACATTCAGGGAAGGAGAGATCGTGGGAAACAGACGGAGAAGATGTTGGATGGTCTGACATATTGGTTCGACAAAATATCGACCTCAGAACTGATTACCTACATCAAGGTAGACAGAGCGTTGTAGGACATGATCGCCTACGCTGGCAGACAAGACAGTCGATTGATTGATTGATATCTCTGAGGTCCACCTTTTGCGTGAATGGCCTTTTGCTTTATATCTTATTGGTTATTGGTTATTGGTTACTAAACCAGTCATTGCACTCGGGCAGACCCTGGTGCCAGCCCCAACAGATATCGAAGGGGTATGCAACTGATGGTTCCTGTGGCTCTGCTGATTAAATACGCCTCTCACTCTGCCTCTCGAGACATCCAGTTCGACTGAACAACGGGTAACTCAAACAGCCTAAATCGCTATGTCGATTCAACATCGATTTTAGTATCTACCAAATCGGAGTAGAATACTCTTTGATGCACGCTTTTGTGTGTAATCTTCTTATGTGGCCGAACCATTTAATTTGTTGTTTCTTGATGAAGTTCAGTACTGATGTTGTACCTACTTTTTCCTGATGTCTTCATTTCTCAACCGGTCTCTTCTTGTTACCCCAGCATTCTGCGTAGACACTTCATCTCTGTCGTGACTAGTTTTCTTCTATCGTTTGACATCAGCGTCCAAGTTTGGCACTGATAGCATATTGTTGGAAGAAATATTGTGTTGAACAATGTTCTTTGTGTATTCATGGTGACATGTTTGTATTACAAAACTGGTGTCATATAGCTTATGATTTGCTGTCAAAAATATTTAATAATTTATGAGTTTCTGAAATGAAAGGTCGGCTGGGGTCAACTATAATGGTATTCCCTGTGAGAGATCAGTACTGAGACCATGCTGCAGAATAATTTAGTTTATGTGGTACAATATCATCATCATCAGTTGCCGTGCCGGCTGGCGTAGGCGATCATGAATCTCCACAAATCTCTGTCGTTGGTGTTTGCTATCAACTCAGATGTTGACGCTGTACCGTGCCATGAAGTTAAGCTATCCAAAATTTTCTCTCTCTGTCTTCCTCTGTCTTGTCTACCCTCAATTTTACTGGTTGTTACAATGTGTTCTAAACCTCCCTTTCTCATCACATGCCCGAAAAATGATGACTGCCTATTTCTTATATTAATGATAATTTTCTCTGTGTCTTGATCTCATTCAACACCTCAACATTAGTCATTTTAGCAGTACATGGATTCTATCATTCTTCTGTAAAACCACATTTCTGTTGCCCTCAGAAATTTTTCAATCTGTGTGTTCATTGTCCATGACTCGCACCCGTTTGTCAGTATTAGTTCTATGTAGTAGCACTGAATAACTCGCATTCTGACCTCAACTGATAAGGACTTGTTGCATATGATGCTTCTCATTTTCATGAACAATGTTTTCGCCTGCCCTATTCTGCTCTTTTTTCTGATCGGATCTGCCATCTGATGTTACCAGGACTCCGAGGTATTTAAATTGCTGCACTTGTCTTAGATCAGTCCCATTTACTGTGATGGTACAATATATGAAAGTTCAAATACAATATGAACGCAACTTCTTTTCAGCTGATCAGCAATTACAACTAACCCTACCTGCGAACTGAATTCAAACGAGTACGAATAGAACAATATACTAATTGACTTATTCTACTTCGAGCGCCCCATATCGTCTACTTGTTAAACAATTCTTTGAGCGCCCCATATCGCTTACTTGTTAAACAATGCTTTGAGCGCCCCATGTCGTCTACTTATTAAATAATTCTTTGAGCGCCCCATATCGTCTACTTGTTAAACAATTCTTTGAGCGCCCCATATCGCTTACTTGTTAAACAATGCTTTGAGCGCCCATATCGTCTACTTATTAAATAATTCTTTGAGCGCCCCATATCGTCTACTTGTTAAACAATTCTTTGAGCGCCCCATATCGTCTACTTGTTAAACAATTCTTTGAGGCCTTCATATCGTCTACTTGTTAAACAATTCTTTGAGCGCCAATATCGTCTACTTGTTAAACAATTCTTTGAGCGCCCCATATCGTCTACTTGTTAAACAATTCTTTGAGCGCCCCATATCGTCTACTTGTTAAACAATTCTTTGAGCGCCCCATATCGTCTACTTGTTAAACCATTCTTTGAGCGCCCCATATCGTCTACTTGTTAAACAATTCTTTGTGATTTGTATGTGATCAAAAAAGACGAAAGAACAATTTATATAGCGGACTTTATGGTCCGGAAGATCAACATCTGAGTTGATAGCAAACAGCAGAGACAGAGATTTGTAGAGATCCATGATCACCTACATCAGCCGTCATGGCACATGATGATGTTGTGATCCACCCCTAAGAGCGATTTAAATTTGTGTCAGTTATGCGCCTATAAGTAAGTCAGCATATCCGATTTCTGCGACTCGTTTACATACTATGGTAGCTTTCTCTAGGCCCCTACCTTAGTCGCTTCTTACGACATGCCTTGTAGGTGGCAGTGTTACTATTCTTTGTGAGTCCCGCCAACACACGCGCGCTAATTGACATCAAATTTATCCATCTTTTTTTCTTTCGTTTCTCTTACCATTACCAACAGACAGTGTGCCTCAAAGAGCACTGTTGCTCCGATACAATGGATACAAAACAAAAGGCCGGCCAAGCAATATGTGAACCTCAGAGATAATCACAATATAGATGAGACTGCAGTAAAACCATTTGATTGGTGAAACACATCATCACAAAGTACTGTAGTTTTACAAATTACAAAAACAATGACAATATAAGCAACGTTTCGACCAACAAGGCCTTTATCAAGCAAACGAACAACAGGAGTGACGAATTTAAATAAACAAAAACATATGGACGACTACATACAAACGTTTCTAATGAAAACAGAGATAACAGAGACGACGTAACACACTATTTATAAAGCACACACAAGAACTCGTTCAAGAAATCTCTTCTTATCCTGACGTTGAGAGGTAAAACAGGATTGGAGAAAAGAGAAAAGGGATACCTTTAAACATCCTTATTACTTATTACTCAAATTGTTCAACCCACCTCCCCATTGTCTTTTCCTTGCTGTTTTATCAAATCACATCATTACGCACCATTCTTACATTGGTGCTCACTGGTGCAACCCTAACGACTGTCCTAATTTCAACAAGATTTCCAACAGTCAATATATTTTTTTTTATACATTGACCAAGCTTCATTGAGCATTGCTTGTCCTCCACGTATGATTTCCGTTTCATTACTTCTTTGAACTGCTGTTTCATTCATTATTTTCCTGTTTTCTTCTCATTAAATTTATTGATGGTTTTTTTTGCATTTTATGTTAATAGAGATTCTGTTTAAAGAAACCATGAATATGACCATCGACGAAGTGGGTGAACTGGTTAGAGACAGTGAATTTTAGATGTGCTGCAAAGAGAGCAACGTCATATAAAGGATACGCACCTTGATGATGATGATGATGATGATTGATGATGGGGTCTCCGTAGCGTAGAGGTTAGGTGTTCGCCTCTCCTGCCAAAGGTAACCGGTTTGCTCCCGTGTTCGGCTGTGTGTTACCGGGGTCTGCAGGGGAAGCAAAGAGTAGTACCACTGCGGCCTACAATATATGTTGTAAGAGGCGGTTGGTTTAGGAGCCTAGGGGAAACTACCCTAGTAAACAAAAATCATCGAAGAAATCAGATGTGCTGGTCTACTTGTAGGTGCATAACTGGCACAAGGTACAATCGCTCTTAGACTTAGATCACATACAAATCACACAGAGAGGTTAAAACAAGTGGTCGATATGGAACGTTTGAAGAAGAAGAAGTCTTCGTGGAGCCATCAGGATATTTTTCCAGAGATCCCTGATCTCAATATTGATGAGATCGAGTTCCTAGTCCTATCGGAGACGGACGATAAAGCGCTGAGCACGTTAAGAACCCTTTGCATTCTAAAATCGAGAAGAGCAGGCTTTCTAAAGTTTATACAGACATATGCACAAATGCACAAGTGCACATCCTGCTGAACCTCAAGTCATACTAAAGTGTTTCCTATAATCCACCATTACTTGCTTCCTGAAACATTAAAACTCGCCAACTCGCCAACAACTCGCCATCTGTATGCAAACAAAGGATGCCAATACCACGATAAATGTCTGGGAATGGCTTGTCGGCCATTACTCCTTAATGCACGCTAATGCTTTCTACGTGAGTCAAATAGACAGATAACTAGTCGCGTGACGTGTCCCTGGTCATAAAACAGAATTTGAGGTCAACACGTGGGTGATCCGTCTCCTCCTGCCTGTGAGAGAGTTTCAATTGTCCATTATTTCATGAAATATGTCTTGCAAATTAGTCGCGAGAGAAGTGACAGTTGCCTATATTAGTCTGTTATCTTTACTCTTCGAGCGATGTTTAAAGTTTTCTTAAATTTCTAAATTAGCTTTGTTATTTCATTTAATTTTGATTTTTCAACCTTGTTCAAAGTAATATCTTTCCTTCCTTTCGACAATATTTCAAACAAGCAAAAGGAAGGAAGGATACAAGAGACAACATTGAATATATAGACAATATTTCAAAGCGAACGAAAGGAAGAGACAACATTGACTATATAGACAATATTTCAAGCGAACGAAAGAAGGAAGGAAGGAAGGACAAGAGACAACATTGAATATATAGACAATATTTCAAGCGAACGAAAGGAAGGAAGGAAGAAGGACAGAGACAACATTGAATATATAGACAATATTTCAAGCGAACGAAAGAAGGAAGGAAGGAAGGACAAGAGACAACATTGAATATATAGACAATATTTCAAGCGAACGAAAGAAGGAAGGAAGGAAGGACAAGAGACAACATTGGTGGGTGGTTGGATGGATGACTTTTGTTGTGTGTGCGGGTGGGTGGTTGGATGGATGGCTTTTGTTGTGTGTGCGGGTGGGTGGGTGGATAGATGGATGGATGGATGGCTGGACATACATACGGTCGAACAAAGGGAGAGATGGATCTCACATGGACGAGCGAGCAGGCAGGTAGAAACAGACACAGACAGACAGACAGACATATATTTCACAGTTTATGTCAATTAATGTTGCTTGTAATTCTTTTCTTCAAACCAGGTTCAGTCTTGGAGCTAGACAGTCTGAGGAGTCTTTCAACACTTTTCGTGTGGTAGCTAACACGGGAGACATCCTATCTCTTCGAGACCTCACCCCTCTTCAAGGCCAGACCATGCGGCTGGTAGTTGAAGCTGTAGATCAAGGGATCAAACCTCAAACTTCTCAAGCTGTGGTTAACATCCACATCAGAGACTCAGTAAACAATGCCCCCATCATCCGCATGACAATCCCTCCAGGATCTCCAGTCTCCAGAATCATAGAAAACGCTTCACCTGGCTTCGTGGTTGCTCACTTTATGGTAGAAGATGCAGACTCCGGTGAAAATGGGGACGTGACTTGCCATCTCCATGACGATACATTTGGCTTGCAACGTCTTAAGAAGGACGAATACAAGGTCACAGTTTACAGTGTCCTTGACAGAGAACGAATGCCCTTCTACGACGTAACAATAACCTGTATGGATGGTGGAAGCCCTGCAATGACTACAAATGTAGCTTTTTCTGTAATTTTGGAAGACGCAAATGACAATCCACCAAGATTTCTGAAACCTGTGTACAGAGTCAATATTAGTGAAAATGTCAACAGCTTTTTGTTGCGGCTAGATGCAGAAGATATTGATCTTGGTCAAAACGGAAGTGTATCTTACAGATTAGGTGACGTCACTTCCCTTGTCTCGTCCCATATATACGTCAATCCGGTCACAGGGGAATTAAGCACGAAACAAATTTTGGATCATGAGTTATTCAAACAGCTAGACTTTACCGTGATCGCAGCCGATTCTGGGACTCCGAGTTTGTCTTCCACAGCTCGAGTCATCATTGATGTGATTGACCAGAATGACAACATACCTAGAGTTCCCAGCGGCTACTACATGGTGGTTTCTGAGAACAGACCTGCAGGGACCATCATTGGAGCCATTCACGCAATTGATCCCGACGATGGACCAGCTGGGCAGGTTAGTTACCAGCTTCGATCTGAAAATGACGCAACTAAACTTTTCAATTTAAGCAAATCAGGAGAGATTCGAACCCTCAGAGTATTCGACAGAGAAGCCCGAGATGTATACGACATTGTTGTACTTGCTTGGGATAACGGAGAAACCCCGCTAACAAATGAACTTCACATTAGAATCGTGATTACGGACGACAATGACCACGCGCCTATTCTAGAATTTCCCAGACCAGGTAATAAGACTGTTCATACGACGCAAGGTGCGCGCTACAACACAACAGTAACTGTTGCAACAGCATCTGATAAAGATATTGATGAGAACGCGTCGTTAACCTACGCGATAATTGATGGAAATAAAGGCGTCTTTGATATCGAACCAAAATCAGGAAGGCTTTATACAATGAGAAACCTGTACTCAACAGACAAAGGTACCTATACAATCATACTATCTGTGAGAGACAACGGACCCAAACCCTTGTCCACCACCGGTACTCTAATAGTTATCGTCTCCCAAGGCAACACAACTGCCGCCTACACCAGCTTCAGTAATAACGAGCATATCATCATTGCTGCTATTCTTGTAGGTATCACGATTTTCATCGCTATCGTCGTTTTACTTATCGTTATCAGGTTTTTAAGGAAGGAACGACAAGAAAGAAGGCCGAAATACTCTGCAGGGTTGCCTGTTGAGATCAAGAAGAGGATTGGGTCTCAGGAGGACGATGCGTCCAACGAGGATGGACCTTGGAAACGGTACGACGCTACGAAGAGACAGAACGGGCTGGTGATGTCTGGGGAAGTAGCATACGAGCCCAGCGATGACATCATCATGTTCAAGCTAAAATTAGCTGACCAGTACAAAGAGCTCGAACCGGATGACAAGGTAGGTGTGATTCTTCATCTTTTTCTTTTATATAATCCTGTTTTGCCTCACAACGTCGGGATAAGAAGAGATTTATAGAACGGGCTTTTGTACACGCTTCATAAATAGTGTTTTTGGTAGCCTCTGTTATCTCTGAGATCCACTGTTTGCGTATACGGCCTTTTGCTTTGTATCCATGGTATCTAAGTAACATTGCTCTTTGATGCCGCTGTATGTTGGTAATCTGTTTATGTGGTCGACTCATTTAATTTGTTGTTTCTTGATGAAGTCTAGTACTGATGTTATACCCACTTTTTTCCTGATGTCTTCATTTCGAAACTGCTCTCTTCTTGTTACCCTAATCATTCTGCGTAGAGACTTACTCTCTGTCGTGACTAGTTTTCTTCTTGATACTACCAGCATTCTGCGTAGACACTTCATCTCTGTCGTGACTAGTTTTCTTCTTATTACCCCCAGCATTCTGCGTAGAGACTTCCTCTCTGTCGTGACTAGTATTCTTCTTGATTCCCCAGCATTCTGCGTAGAGACTTCCTCTGCTGTGACTAGTTTTCTTCTTGATACTCCCAGCATTCTGCGTAGAGACTTCCCCTCTGCTGTGACTAGTTTTCTTCTTGATACCCCCAGCATTCTGCGTAGAGACTTCCTCTCTGCTGTGACTAGTATTCTTCTTGATACTCCCAGCATTCTGCGTAGAGACTTCCCCTCTGCTGTGACTAGTTTTCTTCTTGATACCCCCAGCATTCTGCGTAGAGACTTCCCCTCTGCTGTGACTAGTTTTCTTCTTGATACTCCCAGCATTCTGCGTAGAGACTTCCCCTCTGCTGTGACTAGTATTCTTCTTGATACTCCCAGCATTCTGCGTAGAGACTTCCCCTCTACTGTGACTAGTATTCTTCTTGATACTCCCAGCATTCTGCGTAGAGACTTCCTCTCTACTGTGACTAGTATTCTTCTTGATACTCCCAGCATTCTGCGTAGAGACTTCCTCTCTACTGTGACTAGTTTTCTTCTATTGTAGGTGTGATTGTTCTAGGTGTAAGTTGTTACGGTCAAAGCTACAGTGCATCATCAGCATCATGTGTCATTCTCACTGGTGTAGGCGATCATGTATCTCTACAAACGCCAGATACCCTAGTAGTGTTGTCGAAGCCACGGAGTTCGTGCTTTGTTTAATACTATCGGTATATGTTGTGTCATTTTTGTAGAAAGGGACTGGGCCACATTAGATAAAACCCGGTGCAATGAAGACAATCATTCGAATGTAGACACTTTAGAGAAAGAGAAACTTCTGGTCGAATGGATTGGCGTAGGTGATCACGGATCTCCACAAATCTCTGTCTCTGATGTTTACTATCATCTCAGATGTTGAAGCTCTTCCGTGACATGAAGTCAGGCTATCCAAAATTGTCTCTCTTTGTCTTCTTCGGTCTCGTCTACCCTCGATTTACCGGTTGTCACAATGAGTTCTAAACCTCCCTTTCCCATCACATATCCGAAAAATGATGACCTCTGTCTTACTGCCTCGCTGTCTTACTGCCTCCTGTCTTACTGCCCTGTCTTACCTGCTAAATAACGGTAACACAGGCAGTAAAGACACAGAAATTCTGAAAGTCTGTAATGATGACAAAGTTCTGCATATAACACGCAGTTATTGAATGATGATGATGATGATGGTGATGATGTCTCTACACTTAAACCAAACACTACTGAACAGATCCCATACATCATCACAAATTATCCGACCCCCTCATTAGTCAGCTTTGACAACAATGCCCCACGTAAACAGAACACGGCATCAAATGATCGGTTTGTCCGTACTGACATCGTCTAATTATTCTGTCCAACGCTTCCAGGCTAATGGAGCTTCAGATATCACCAATCATAGCCTGGTTTGTCTAACGTTACTGAAGCTAAGCTCTTACAAATGTGAGAAATCGACTTACACAAGCTTAAATTTGCCATTTTTTTGGGTTTTTTTCGATTTGAGAAAGGATTTAGAGAACGAAGCAATGTGTTCATACGAAGGTAGAACTGATTCACGTTTTGGGTCGCTTTTTTTCGTGTGTGTTTTTGGTGAGTTTTTTTTAAAAATCTTTTCTTCTTCTTCTCTTCCACCATTTACTTCTTGATAGAAGTTATGTTATGCGATTGACGGCATGGCACATTCAACCTTCCAATGCGTGCTCTGTCCTCCGCTGCAGCCATCCCAAAGTCCATTTGCTCACCGTACCCATGAGAAGTTGATTAGTCTTCTTCTTCTTTGCGTTCGTTCTTTACGACCAATTTTAATCACTCTTTGTGATATGTTTGATCTTTGCCAAGAAGTGTATACGTTGCACATTGGTTTGGTAGGCCCCTAAACGCATAGACTTCTACACGTTTAAGACACATCCGATTTCAGACAAACCTCATTAGCCGCCTCTTACGACATGCGCGACAGGTAACAGTGATTCTATTCTTTACACCCCAAATTTGGGCCCGGTAACCACTCAGGCGGGGGTATAGTGATATTGTATGTGCTTGTTCTAAGGCACTTTGTAAGCTGTTATTCATTTTATTTAAGCTGTTCTTAATGCCGTCGCTCCATCTTTTGCTTGGTCTTCCTCTTAGTCTGTACTTGTTATATTTTTTCAATGTGGCTCTCTGTGGTAGACCACTTCTTCTTCAAACACACCATATCGACCACTTGCTATCCACTCTGTGTGATTGGTATGTAATATGAGCCTAAGAGCGACTGTACAATGTGCCAGTAATGCGCCTACAAGTAGACCAGCACATCAGATTTCTGCCACGCTTTTTATTTACTAGGGTAGCTTCCTTAGACCTTACACCAGTCTCACCTTATGACATGCCTTGTAGGTCGAAGTGGTACTATTCTTTGCTCTCTTTGCGGACACCGGCACCACACTGACATCTTTGATAGATCCTTGTTCTTGACAGGTATTCTTGTCATGTGTTCTTGTCAGGTGTTCTTGTCATGTGTTTTTCATGTGTTCTGTCATGTGTTCTTGTCAGTGTTCTTGTCATGTGTTCTTGTCATGTGTTCTTGTCATGTGTTCTTGTCATGTGTTCTGTAGGTGTCTTGTCAGGTGTTCTTGTCAGGTGTACTTGTCAGGTGTTCTTGTCAGGTGTACTTGTCAGGTGTACTTGTCAGGTGTTCTTGTCATGTGTTCTTGTCAGGTGTACTTGTCAGGTGTTCTTGTCAGGTGTACTTGTCAGGTGTACTTGTCAGGTGTTCTTGTCATGTGTTCTTGTCAGGTGTTCTTGTCATGTGTTCTTGTCAGGTGTACTTGTCAGGTGTTCTTGTCATGTGTTCTTGTCATGTGTTCTTGTCATGTGTTCTTGTCAGGTGTACTTGTCAGGTGTACTTGTCATGTGTTCTTGTCATGTGTTCTTGTCATGTGTTCTTGTTATGTGTTCTTGTCAGGTGTACTTGTCAGGTGTTCTTGTCAGGTGTTCTTGTCAGGTATTCTTGTCATGTGTTCTTGTCAGGTGTACTTGTCAGGTGTTCTTGTCAGGTGTTCTTGTCAGGTGTACTTGTCAGGTGTTCTTGTCAGGTGTTCTTGTCAGGTGTTCTTGTCAGGTGTACTTGTCAGGTGTTCTTGTCATGTGTTCTTGTCATGTGTTCTTGTCAGGTGTTCTTGTCATGTGTTCTTGTCAGGTGTACTTGTCAGGTGTTCTTGTCATGTGTTCTTGTCAGGTGTACTTGTCAGGTGTTCTTGTCATGTGTTCTTGTCAGGTGTACTTGTCAGGTGTTCTTGTCATGTGTTCTTGTCAGGTGTTCTTGTCAGGTGTACTTGTCATGTGTACTTGTCAGGTGTTCTTGTCAGGTGTACTTGTCAGGTGTACTTGTCAGGTGTTCTTGTCATGTGTTCTTGTCAGGTGTACTTGTCAGGTGTTCTTGTCATGTGTTCTTGTCAATGTTCTTGTCATGTGTTCTTGTCATGTGTTCTTGTCAGTGTTCTTGTCAGGTGTTCTTGTCAGGTGTACTTGTCATGTGTACTTGTCATGTGTTCTTGTCAGGTGTTCTTGTCAGGTGTTCTTGTCAGGTGTTCTTGTCATGTGTTATTGTGATGTGTTCTTGTCAGGTATTCTTGTCAGGTGTTCTTGTCAGGTGTTCTTGTCAGGTGTTCTTGTCAGGTGTTCTTGTCAGGTATTCTTGTCAGGTGTTCTTGTCAGGTGTTCTTGTCAGGTGTTCTTGTCAGGTGTTCTTGTCATGTGTTATTGTGATGTGTTCTTGTCAGGTATTCTTGTCATGTGTTCTTGTCAGGTGTTCTTGTCAGGTGTACTTGTCAGGTGTTCTTGTCAGGTGTACTTGTCAGGTGTTCTTGTAAGGTGTACTTGTCAGGTGTTCTTGTCATGTGTTCTTGTCAGGTGTTCTTGTCATGTGTTCTTGTCAGGTGTACTTGTCAGGTGTTCTTGTCATGTGTTCTTGTCAGGTGTTCTTGTCAGGTGTTCTTGTCAGGTGTACTTGTCAGGTGTTCTTGTCAGGTGTACTTGTCAGGTGTTCTTGTCATGTGTTCTTGTCAGGTGTACTTGTCAGGTGTTCTTGTCATGTGTTCTTGTCATGTGTTCTTGTCATGTGTTCTTGTCAGGTGTACTTGTCAGGTGTTCTTGTCAGGTGTACTTGTCAGGTGTTCTTGTCATGTGTTCTTGTCAGGTGTTCTTGTCATGTGTTCTTGTCAGGTGTACTTGTCAGGTGTTCTTGTCATGTGTTCTTGTCAGGTGTTCTTGTCAGGTGTTCTTGTCAGGTGTACTTGTCAGGTGTTCTTGTCAGGTGTACTTGTCAGGTGTTCTTGTCATGTGTTCTTGTCAGGTGTACTTGTCAGGTGTTCTTGTCATGTGTTCTTGTCATGTGTTCTTGTCATGTGTTCTTGTCAGTTGTACTTGTCAGGTGTTCTTGTCAGGTGTACTTGTCAGGTGTTCTTGTCATGTGTTCTTGTCAGGTGTTCTTGTCATGTGTTCTTGTCAGGTGTACTTGTCAGGTGTTCAAACTATTTAATCTGTTGTTCTTGTCTGAATTGCATGTCTGGTTTCGCATATAATCTACTTCTGATTTTTTCATTTTTAATTGACTCTTGTTGTCACACCTGAAGCATTACGGACATTGAAAATTGCGATTGAAGTTTTTAGGAACAGAAGTTAAATTAATTCAGGTAATTACTCTGTCGATTTAAAGATTTTTTTTATTTTGCTCTTCTCTTTTATTGCAATTTTTTTCTTCTGAATGAGTATGCTCAGGGAGATTGGAACAGGCTGGGCTCGGAAACAATGGATGGAGTCACGGAGGAGATCTATGTAATTGCGTATACTTTACAGGACTTTGCGAATCAACCCCAGCTTTGTAACGCTGTTTGTGATTGTTCGAGGCATTATTACGTTCAGTAGTTTGCCATTGCTTTCTGAACGGTTGGTGCCATCGTCCTTTTGAAAAATAAACGCGAAACAATTTGCAACCAAATAATCCGCAGCGTGATTCGAACTTAGAAAGTCGGGGTTAATGGACGGAGTCACTATCCCCTAAGCCACAGACGCTACCAGGGAGGAGATTTAGGCTGTCAAACTCTGTTTTATTTTTGTTCCAGGGCCTGCAGGTGTAAGGGACAAATGAACGCGCCGATAGGCTTCCAGGTAAGAAGCTGTAAAAGGGGCGCGCAATAGACGAGACTGTTTTTATAAATTCCCTAAGGGAGAGAGGAAGTGTACATGATTCATGTAATAGTGGTGAATCTTCAACACTAACCAGACTGCAAGAACTCCAAGTCAAGTGTGGTGTAGCCAGACAAGAACACTATGCTGGTAGCTACAGAAGAATAGTAAACCAACATAGAACCGGTGTCGTTAGTCGCCACCCTCTGAGAGACATACTGAGAAGGAGATCGGAACACTTATGTACTAATTAGTTCGACGGCCAGGAGGAGATCTGACGACTAAACTAAAACTAAATTTAAATTGCGATTTAATGTTTTTTAGCTACCACCTTTTGAAAAATGCAAAGTCTGTCTTGTCCTATTTTGAGAAAGCAAAGTCTGTCTTGCCATATTTTGAGAAATACAAAGTCTGTCTTGTCCTATTTTGAGAAAAGCAAAGTCTGTCTTGCCATATTTTGAGAAATGCAAAGTCTGTCTTGCCTATTTTTGAGAAATGCAAAGTCTGTCTTGTCATATTTTTTTAGAAATGCAAAGTCTGTCTTGTTATATTTTTGAGAAATGCAAAGTCTGTCTTGTCATATTTTAAAATGCCAGTCTGTCTTTCATATTTTTAGAAATGCCAAGTCTGTCTTGTCATATTTTTAGAAATGCCAAGTCTGTCTTGTCATATTTTTAGAAATGCCAAGTCTGTCTTGTCATATTTTTAGAAATGCCAAGTCTGTCTTGTCATATTTTTAGAAATGCCAAGTCTGTCTTGTCATATTTTTAGAAATGCCAAGTCTGTCTTGTCATATTTTTAGAAATGCCAAGTCTGTCTTGTCATATTTTTAGAAATGCTAAGTCTGTCTTGTCATATTTTTAGAAATGCCAAGTCTGTCTTGTCATATTTTTAGAAATGCCAAGTCTGTCTTGTCATATTTTTAGAAATGCCAAGTCTGTCTTGTCATATTTTTAGAAATGCCAAGTCTGTCTTGTCATATTTTTAGAAATGCCAAGTCTGTCTTGTCATATTTTTAGAAATGCCAAGTCTGTCTTGTCATATTTTTAGAAATGCCAAGTCTGTCTTGTCATATTTTTAGAAATGCCAAGTCTGTCTTGTCATATTTTTAGAAATGCCAAGTCTGTCTTGTCATATTTTGAGAAATGCCAAGTCTGTCTTGTCATATTTTTTAGAAATGCCAAGTCTGTCTTGTCATATTTTTTAGAAATGCCAAGTCTGTCTTGTCATATTTTTTAGAAATGCCAAGTCTGTCTTGTCATATTTTTTAGAAATGCCAAGTCTGTCTTGTCATATTTTTTAGAAATGCCAAGTCTGTCTTGTCATATTTTTTAGAAATGCCAAGTCTGTCTTGTCATATTTTTTAGAAATGCCAAGTCTGTCTTGTCATATTTTTTAGAAATGCCAAGTCTGTCTTGTCATATTTTTTAGAAATGCCAAGTCTGTCTTGTCATATGGCACGCTAAAGTCGGGAGTTGTAATTTAAATATAGTCGTCTTCTTCTTCTTCTTTGCGTTCGTTCTTTACGACCAATTTTAATCACTCTTTGTGATATGTTTGATCTTTGCAAGAACATGTATACGTTGCATGTTGGTTTGGTAGGCCCCTAAACACATAGACTTCTACAAGTTTAGGACATGTGCATCCCATTTCAGCCAAACCTCCTTAGTCGCCTCTTACGACATGCGTGGTAGGTAACAGTGGTTCTATTCTTTACACCCCAAATTTGGGCTCCGGTAACCACTCGGGCGAAATATAGTCAAATTCAGACCTTTGTCAAATTCAGACCTTTGTCAAAGAGGGGTCTGGCTGAACTGATTAGAGCGTGGTCTCCCATTCCGGAGACCTGGTTCAATCCCCGGTAAGACCGAAGAGGTTTTCTTATGTCGGGGGCATGAAAACAACATCATAACCTGAACAGTTTCGAGATTATGTTTTTTGGATTCGAGATATTGTCAAAGAGCAAAAAATAACAATCACCCAAGCCACCAGAACAGCGCACGACAAAAACATAAAACCACGACACTGGACAAAAACCTGGTAACAATGTGACGACAAGACGTAAACCACGACATTGGGTAACAACCTGTAACAATGTGACGACAAAAGCATAAACCACGACATTGGGTAACAACCTGGTAAAAATGTGACGACAAAAGACGTAAAAGATAAAAATACATTGTCACTGCGCCCATATATTCCAAATTGTGCGTGTATTAGAAATAACTTATCTATAAGAAACATCATTTTATCTGTATTGTTTTATACTGCTGTTATAGAAACCATTACTCTACAAGCAATTACATTGATTTAGCACTGGCTTCTAGACGTCAATTGAAGTTGTGAACCCTGATCCTGAAGAAGCGTGGAGAATTAAACGAAAGTAGTTTGACAATCTGGCATATTATCCACTTTCCGGAAACAGATATGTTATACAGCTACCCGTATGTTGCCAGGAGACACAATCTTAGTCTTCTGCTGTATTGATTCCAAATGCATCACTTCTGTAGAATTGGTGAATCTTTTGTTAGTGGTGAGAGGTCGCAGGATTTTCAATCGCTTTGCTACTATTTGATGTATCAATATGCCAACGATGTTAATTGCTGTATCGTTCACGCGGGGTTGTTGATTTATCGGCAATTACGCGAAAGGTCAACAAGTCATAGTGACTACACACTGAGAAACTCCAATCTTCTTTGCCCCAGTTCAACAACTCTCTCCCTATAATTTGTAGATAAGTTACAGAGCTTATTTGCCTCAGTCCCCATGGGGAAACGTGCAATTTAACAAAAATCGTTGCTTCAATTTGTATACTGACACATCCACAACCGAATTGAAAATCACGATGTGACTGAATTATGTTATTATCATACTTTCCATCTTGAAAAATATATAAATTTCTTCCATTTAATAAATTTTACCAACTCCCAATCGGACCACGATGTAGAAATAGATAAATATTGCTTTATATAAAAACTTAGAATATGATTTAGTAATAATTTCACATGAAATAATGCTTGTCGCAGTGGGTGGCAGTTGAGCTGTTTTAATAGAAAATCTTGGCGCACACTGCGACATTTGGTACAGAATGAGTTTAAGTTCAGTTTTTGAGTTTTTGTTCCATTTATTGTTGTTCAGACGATAGTGAATAATATGTCATCTTTGTTGTCCTCCGTTTAGGTTTGGTCCCATTCAACTATAAACTCATACGCTCCGTTTAGGTTTGGTCCCATTCAACTATAAACTCATACGCTCCGTTTAGGTTTGGTCCCATTCAACTATAAACTCATACGCTCCGTTTAGGTTTGGTCCCATTCAACTATAAACTCATACGCTCCGTTTAGGTTTGGTCCCATTCAACTATAAACTCATACGCTCCGTTTAGGTTTGGTCCCATTCAACTATAAACTCATACGGCCAGCGGACTCGGGTAAAAATACTAGGAAATGAGACCCCAATCGTCACGTGACCTCGCATTCCAGTATTGGTGTATATAAACGAATTCAGTTTAAAATCAACACAACATGCTAAATCAAAGTTATATTATGTAACAACAAGTTTAGTTGAACAAAAAAGGAATATCAATATTATGAATATTTGTCATCAATAAATAACCATTGACTCGTAGAATTGAGTAAAGTTGAAAAAAAAAAAACTTGCAGTGTTCTATCAAACATATATAATATCCAGACCCCAACTCAAACTAGGTCAGGGTTTCCCTGGTGATTTATGCGGCCCAATATTAGAGTTGGTTGTGGTTTGGTAAACAAAGTTGACCACGAAGTGACCTCTACGTGACGCATAAAACGACGAAGCCCCTGACTTTTTGATTTAAAAAAAAAAATGAAATTTGAAGTTGAATTAATACTTATCTATGGCGGCGACTCATGTATATTAAACAAACAATCAATAAGATCATTAGAGGCCACAGAGATGTGGTTTTACACAAGAATATTGCAAATTCCATGCACAGCGAAGAAAACAAATGATGAGGTTCTAAAACAGAACTGCACACAAAGAAACCTTATCATAAGAATAGTAATCAGACAATCAAGGTTCTTCGGGCATATAATGCTAAGAGGAGGTGTAAAACATTTGTTACATCAGATAAAATTCAGGGAAGGAGAGATCGTGGCAGACAGAGAGAGACAGAGAGAGAGAGAGAAGATGTTGGTAAAATTTATGAAAGGAGAGATCGTGGAAGACAGAGAGAGAAGATGTTGGTAAAATTCAGGG
>CM036755.1:23981816-23986816 GCA_020796225.1 Arion vulgaris
ATACCAACACCTATGTATATGGCCTTTTTAAAGTATTTCACTGTGACAACTTCTGAGTTTTCACTTGTCTCTCTTGTCTTTCAGCTCATCCCTAAGTCTCTCTTCAAAAGATTCTGCACCTTGCGCAATGTTGTTTTCCATATAAACTCTAAGTTATTCATTGAGGTCTTTATTCAACCAGTCAAATTGCAACAACTGGCGCGGAATAACTCTGCTATCAACAACTGGCAAACTATTCTGCAGCATTTTGATGAAGAGGCTGAAAAAAGCCGTCGACACAAGGCTAAGAGAAGAATAAGCTGGCTTTGGTCCACATCGTTCTTGTACCGATCATATCTTCACGCTGAGATCCATCATAGAAGAATCAATTGAATTCCAGTCACCACTAGTGATACATTTTATAGACTTTCAGAAAGCGTTTGATAGTCTTCATCGTTCTAATCTCTGGGAGATTCTTAAGACCTACGGCTTCCAGGAAAAATACATCAACATTATAAAAGCCTTCTATTCTGATTTATTGATTGATATTACCATCATCATTGCACTTCGCATGAGTAACCATGTGTGCTCAGATCTCTTTCTTATACAGGAAGATATTAGCTGCAGTGCATGAACTCCGTAGCACCGGCTGGGTTCCCTTATGTAAATTTGAAGATGGTAAAGATATTTTTGTAGGAATGTTATTTTTAATCTTTTGTTAAATGAATTTTGCCCGAGCAGCAGCTTTCCAGCCTGTTCTTCTCGATTTTGAACAGCCAGGGGTTTCTTTCATATGCTCAAATTGAACACGGGGACGCGATTAATCGTTGGTTTCCGATAAGACTAGATTTTAGTTACAATGAGATCAGGGATCTCTGGGAAAATATCCAGATGGCTCCACGAGGGAGCGACCCTGGTACCTTTGACACGAGTGACGAGCACCTAGCCTCTACACGACAATATCCCCCTTCCCGCCTGAATCTGGTCTCCATTTTGGCGTAGTAAACTATTCAACATCTTTTTTTTTTTTTCCTACCCTGGGAAAAAAACTTCTGTAGACGCCTATGGCTACACAATATATACTTATTTATCTTCATTTCTCCGCATCCTCCTATTAATTTTTCTCATATCCTTTTCTATTACCAGTAGTGACCGCCTATTACCATTCTCATTATTCTGCCACTGTATAATTTGTACAATCAGGGACTAAATCCACTTCCTGTATTCATCATCTTTTTTTTTTTTGTTTCTCATTCTCACACATCTCTATGCGGTTGTCGTCGTTAGTACTAAATTACACTTCAGCCCTGAGGAAGGTGTTCTCACCGTGCTACCAGTTTTCCTGAACGTATATTTCTTATGCCCGCCATGTCGGTTGGTCAAATGAAGGCGTCTGAGAAATAATTGCTGTAGTTTCCTGTCCTGGTATCGCCAACAACTGTTCTGACAGAAGAACAAATTTGATGTGGATCGATAGAGGATGGGATGATTCATTGAGGTCATTTATCTTTTGTGTTTAGAGTTCTGGTTCTTGTATATTGGCGGAAATTGCAAACAGAAATCGCCCATGTGGTGCCGGGGCCCTAAGGGAAGCAAAGAATAGTACCACTGCCAAAGCAGTGCGGTATATTTTCTCAGCATGATGCAAGTTTTCAAAATGTCGCCCCTTAAATGTTTTTTCTTTAAAATAACCTTCAATTGTGATTATAATTTTTCTACCTATGTCGCCCCCTAACGCTACCGCCTGATGCGGCCGTTCTCTGTATCATAGCACGGCCCTGACCACTGCAACCTACAAGGCATGTCGTAAGAGGTCTAGGGGAGCTATCCTAGTAAATAAATAGCATCACATAAATCGGATGTGCTGGCCTACTTGTAGACGCATAGCTGACATAACGTACAATCGCTCTTAGACTCAGAACACATACAAATCACAAATAGGGATGAAGAAGTGGTCAATATGGAGCGTTAGAAGAAGAAGAAGCTAATAGAAATTTTCTTATTCTTTTGTCTTCACACTGCTGTTGTTTCCTTGTTGTTTCCCAGTGTCGTCACACTGCTACCTTGTTGTTCGTGTCGTCACACTGCTACCTTGTTGTTCCAGGTCGTCACACTGCTACCTTGTTGTTTCCAGTGTCGTCACACTGCTACCTTGTTGTTTCCCAGTGTCGTCACACTGCTACCTTGTTGTTTCCAGCGTCGTCACACTGCTACCTTGTTGTTTCCCAGTGTCGTCACACTGCTACCTTGTTGTTTCCCAGTGTCGTCACACTGCTACCGGGTTGTTGCCCAGTATCGTCACACTGCTACCTTGTTGTTTCCCAGTGTCGTCACACTGCTACCGGGTTGTTTCCAAGTGTCGTCACACTGCTACCGGGTTGTTATCCAGTGTCGTCACACTGCTACCGGGTTGTTGCCCAGTGTCGTCACACTGCTAACGTGTTGTTGCCCAGTGTTGTCACACTGCTAAGGTGTTGCTGCCCAGTGTCATCACACTGCTAACGTGTTGTTGCCCAGTGTGGTCACACTGCTAACGTGTTGCTGCCCAGGTCGTCACACTGCTACCTGGTTGTTGCTCAGTGTCGTCACACTGCTACCGGGTTGTTTCCCAGCGTCGTCACACTGCTACCGGGTTGTTGCTCAGTGTCGTCACACTGCTAACGTGTTGCTGCCCAGTGTCGTCACACTGCTAACGTGTTGCTGCCCAGGTCGTCACACTGCTACCTGGTTGTTGCTCAGTGTCGTCACACTGCTACCGGGTTGTTTCCAGTGTCGTCACACTGCTACCGGGTTGTTGCTCAGTGTTGTCACACTGCTAACGTGTTGTTGCCCAGTGTCGTCACACTGCTAACGTGTTGTTGCCCAGTGTCGTCACACTGCTACCTGGTTGTTGCTCAGTGTCGTCACACTGCTACCGGGTTGTTTCCCAGTGTCGTCACACTGCTACCGGGTTGTTGCTCAGTGTTGTCACACTGCTAACGTGTTGTTGCCCAGTGTCGTCACACTGCTAACGTGTTGTTGCCCAGTGTCGTCACACTGCTACCTGGTTGTTGCTCAGTGTCGTCACACTGCTACCGTGTTGTTGCCCAGTGTCGTCACACTGCTACCGTGTTGTTGCCCAGTGTCGTCACACTGCTAACGTGTTGTTGCCCAGTGTTGTCACACTGCTAAGGTGTTGTTGCCCAGTGTCCTCACACTGCTACCAGGTTGTTGCCCAGTGTCGTCACACTGCTACCGGGTTGTTGCCTAGTGTCGTGGTTTTCTGTTTCTGTCTTGCGCTGTTCTGGTGACGTGGGTGATTGTTATTTTTGCTCTTTGACCTGATTCTGCTATGCCATCTAACCATCTTTTTCGTGGTTTTCCTCTCGCCTTCTTTCCCGATGTTCTGTTGTAGAAGACTCTGTATGATGTGGAGTTTGGATGCATTCTTATTAAGTGGCCAAACCACTTCATTCTTTGTTCTCAATGTAATTCAAACAAGGTTCTGTGCCAATTTTCTTTCTTATGCTGATATTGGTGACTCTTTCTTTTCTGGTGTTGTTGGTAACTTTTCGCAGGCAGCGCATTTCACATGTAGTTATTTTTAGTGACTGCGCTTTGCTCATTGTCCATGTTTGACTCTGGTAACACAAAGTAGGTATGAAAATGCTGTTGATCCTCTGTTGTTTTCAGTGGCGGTTCGTCATTAAGGATCAGTAGGGCCAGGACCTATCAAAATAATGCGTAACGTGCATTTATTATTTAATAAATTAAAATATAGCCTAATCCAAAACCATGATTTTTCCGAAAATGTTTGTCTGGCCCCATAAACAAAAATTATCACGAGCCGCCACTGGTTGTTTAGTTCTCTGTGAAATGTTTAGGTGCCTTAACAATGAGGCTAGTTGGTAGGTTGACATGAAAATCGTGGTATATTCTTTACAGGACCGAGTCGTGTACGAGTGAACGAGTCGTAGCATTTCTAGACACCACTTATACGTTCAGTAGTTTGTCATTGCTTTCTGAACGTTGATGTCTGTTTTTCACCTTTTGTAAAAATCCCACGGAAACGAATTTGCTTCCAAACTGTCTTCCGCGGGGTTTGAGCCAGGTACGCTTGGGGTGTGATAAGACTCACTACCGCTTAAGTTACAGACGCCCACCGCTGGTAGGTTACAGTTAACAGAAATAAGAAACAGAAAATACAAATTAAAATCATTATTTCTGAATTTATTGTTTTGTTAGCTGGCCCTCTATGAACAAGAGCGTAGCTATGGCGCATAAACTCAAACATGGACGACAGGGATGCTAGTTTAGTCTGTCTTATCTCCTCAAGTCCTGTTCAACTTAGTCAAACCGCAGCCTCCAGAAACATAAGGCCGATTAGCTCATGCGGGAAAACCAAAATTCATGTTTAATGGGGGCTGGTTTTTATAGTGTTTGATGCCCGTCTGCCCAGCGTGTTCGTAGCGCGTTGGACTACGGGTGACAAGCTCCCTGTGAGTGCGGGTTCAATTCCGCGGGCTGGCAGAAAAGCCACAGGTTTACCATATTCACGGTGTTCGTGGCACTGAACCGAAGAGCTGAAAGCTCAAGTGCTTCTGGATCAAGGAAAAAAAAATAGTGTTTGATATAACATTACAACGTTTTCTGTAATTTTTTTACAGATCTATGAGTCCATAGTTATTTATTGATACAAAATGTTAATAATACTGATATTTCTTAATGTTAACCTTAATTTGTAACATAATACAATCTTGATTGTTGTGTTGTAACAACCTTGATTGGTAACATAATACAACCTTGATTGTTGTGTTGTAACAACCTTAATTTGTAACATAATACAACCTTGATTGTTGTGTTGTAACAACCTTAATTTGTAACATAATACAACCTTGATTGTTGTGTTGTAACAACCTTAATTTGTAACATAATACAACCTTGATTGTTGTGTTGTAACAACCTTAATTTGTAACATAATACAACCTTGATTGTTGTGTTGTAACAACCTTAATTTGTAACATAATACAACCTTGATTGTT